>JAOXNN020000006.1:6327658-6339177 GCA_028571205.2 Hydropsyche betteni
AATCACATGTACTCCTGGTGATTTCGTTCGGACTGCGTCGTTTAAGAATCCGGAATTAAAATTGAAAAAATAATTACATACATAACAATTTCTATCATACTTTCTTAAATCGCATGTACCCCTGGTAATTTCGTTTATGCTGCACCAACTAAAAATTCGAAATTAAATTCAAAAAATAATTGCATAACAATTTCTATTACATGTACTTCCTTAAATCATATGTACTCCTAGTAATTTCGTTCGGGCTAAGGCTTACTGTTAGCCCGAACGAAGTGTTTCCCAACCTTATTTGTACCACGCCACACTTCAACAATTATGTTTGTCAAATAAAACACAAATGCTCGACCATTGACTGATTTTAAGAGTGTCATGAAGACGCTGCCATCATATTCTCGAAAAGGCAGTTTTTTTCGAAAATGCGTTTTTCGACAACAATGTAACAAATATTAATGATTTGCGTATTCCCCCTCCAAGATTGCCGTATTGCTCCCAGGAAGGACGTACGCCCCACGTTGGGAAACACTGGTTTATAGGTTATAGGTTATAAGTTATAGGCCAAAGGTTATAGTTTATAGATTATAGGCTATAGGGAGCAGATCGTTTTAATGATACAAAAACCTTCTCGGCAAAAAATACATATACATGCCAATTTTTATGGCGATCGGTCGAAAGGTGTTGCAGTGAAACGCCGTCAAACAAATATACAAATATTCATTTTCATATACTTAGATTAAATCTACCCAATAAAAAAAGAAATAATTACTAACAAAATAAAAAATAATTACTTACGTAAGGATGTGTTTATATACAGTTTATACTACATTATCGAATAAAGCTCATACCTCTTATACATCATCCCTTGCAGAATAAGATCTTTCAGATAACTATGAAAAGCTTCAAAAACTTTTCTTATCGAGTGTGCTTTCAATTTTCAAACAAAATAAAATCATTAACAGATTTTTTCATATTTGAAAAAATGAAACATATATAATTCAGAATAATTAACCCAACCTCATACTACTCATCCAATCTCAACGAAATAAATAATAAAAAGCACTTAACAAAATTTCAAAACATAATCGATTATCGACCTGCACGTCCACAAACTGCACAAACACCACTAATGGGATACGGGTTTCCAAACAACCCCTGGGGAAACCACCCACTCGCTCAATACACATGCACATTATGGTGTTTTCAACACGGTCTGAGTGCAATATCGATGGTTGCGAGAGTGCATTCCGCTTCAGGTTCGAAAGGTATAATTGAAATTTCATGTTTTCCCGCAGGTTGTTCGAATTAATTGAAGTTTCGAAACTGTTGTGTGCAAATGGCGCTTGATGAATCTAGCGGGATTCGATGTTTATAATAAGTTGTATTTGTTAGATTTTGCAGTGCGATAAATTCGATATTTATGTTTCATTTCGAACTTGCAATGGGTTGATATTAATAAACGAAAGTAGGGTCTAAATAAGGTATTTCGATAAGAAACAGAAGTAACGAAAATTCTCGAGGTCTGCAACAGTGGGTCTCGATAACAATAGAATTTTATTTGTCAGAAATAAAACCGACAAAATTGAGATTTCGCCCCAGAGTCCTTCGCCTATCTGATTTCTTTCGTTCTTTTGAAAGAGTATAATAAAGAAAAGGATTGCGAGAAAGTCCTGAATCCCATAACCCGACCGACACGTATATATATATCCCCAACTAGACGAATCCACTTTTCCCAATAAAATATACTTTATTGAATTTTGTTCTCAGACTTATATCAATAAATCTCGATATATTTTAACGGAAATATTTCGATCAATAACTAGTTTCAATTTCTCGCGAAGGCGATATGCAAATGTTTAAACGGAAATATGAAAATGTTATGAATATCAAACTCGGTGAAATGTCTATACATCGAATTTGAACGCAGTTCCACAAACATTATTTGCTCCGTTAAATTTAAATTGAAGAGTCAATACTCAAACGTATTCTATAAACGTGCATGTGAACGATTTAGTAGTAATGGTCTAAAAGCCTCACCAAAACGACTATGTCCGTGTCGAGTGGTCCAGAAGTTCTCAAAGTTAACGTTCCCGGAGAACGACTGGTCCTCAACAATGCACCTCCTAACACCACGGATATTACATCGGCTATTTTTATCATATTTGTCCGTTCTAATCTGAATATTAAAAAATATATATTAAAAATAAAATTATAATATTTATGTTATTTATAATGGTTATTAAAATATTATTTAAATAACCCGATTTTCGGAGAATGCAGAGAAGAATCGGAGTCTTTTGACATCATTCTGTACATTTTTTTATTCTTGTCCTTGATCACTAAATGAAATGAAGAGTCTACCAGAATTTGATTAGATTCAGTTGAAGGTAAAGAAATTTTCACTGAAACTCCTCGCGATAATCTTCGCAATACCATCAATCTTGTCATGTCTGAAACAATTTAAGTGAATCGAGTAATTTAATTGAAATTCTAGCGAATTGATTAAACAAAAATATATATATAACCTTTCTTGAGAATTTTGCGAAAAACCATATTACTAGTGTCACAAGAGCGTCCATTTCCATTGCATTCTCCGCATTTGTCGTCGATTAATGTTGAATTTTCCGAACCATCGCATCCTAACTTCAAGCATTTTCCCTACGAATTTTCATTAACGAATCAATGTAAAACTTTGAAAATTTTCTCGAGAAAATTCAATTACTACAAATCAATTTAATACCTTAAAACACACATGATGGTGATTATCATAATTGCACGGAATTCCATCGGGAACAGTTTCACCGGTCTGTATAACTTTCCCCGTGTCCCAGAACACGCACGTCACATGACATTTCAGATCGTCTGAAAAGATAAAACCGCATTTCAATATCACAATAATACCTGTCATTTTCCCGTCTATCGAAATAAACGTACCTTCGTCAGTATCATATGGTAGCCACGCGTTGTATTCCTTGTCTGCTGACAGTTCTGAGCACATGTTGGCTCTAACGTCGGAAGATAGTGATTCCCAACAGTTTTTATCGGTTTTGCAAATTTTCAATTCTTCACTTTCGCCTATGCAATCTGCACCGCCTGAATCTGGTCTGAATATTATATTTTTATAAATATGACTTCTATTATTCATTAACGTTTTAATTATTTGCAACTTGATTTGTATCATTGAAAATTCGATGAAACGTCACTTTGACGTTTACGTTCATTTATTTTATTTACTTTTTTTAATTATTTGTTTATTTATTTATTAAGTAGAACTGAAAAATCACGTTACTCGTGACAGTCATTAAAATTCGCACAAATTGATCGACTGAAATTTTTAAATTATAATGGCTCTTAATTAAAGTACATACCTGCTAATTTTTTCAAATTATATCATTTTTTGTATTTTTAATTATAATTTTCAATATTAAGAAGTTAAGATGACGAATACACCAGAAACGAATCGAACGAAAAAATGGACTTCCCTCGATATGATACTAATTATAATTCATGAATCATAAACTAATTTCTAAAATTGTACATTCTCGTAAAAAAAATTCAAATTAGAAACCCAATAATTTATTTAAGCGAACGCTTTTCCGAACAAGAGTTAATATTTGATAATGACTTAATACTACATTGAATAACATGAAACAACACAGAATTTGCCTCATATAATATTTGAATAATCGTCTTTAACACACTGTATAAATTCAGGATCATGTTCGAAATGCGTCTCAAAGGACATGTTCGCCTGCAAGGACCCTTTGCTGTGGTATCCCTTTAGTGTCGGCAATGCACAGGGGAGAATTCTAATTATTGCCGTCGTCGGTTAGTTTAGCCATCCCCTTGTCTTTGATGACCGTTATGGGATGTTGTTGTTTGTCGTAACGAGTTATTACAAACCGAAATTTGTGTATGAAAATATTAAGTTACATGTTTTAATATGAAAATGTGCTTACTCTGGGTTGTTGCATTGTCTCGTCCTGCGTTGGGATCCGTAGCCGCAGGTTCTGGAACATTCGCTCCATGAACTCCAAGAACTCCATCCTCCAGGTTTAGGGGGAGCTTTTTTCGGAGTTAGACGACTATCTAATGACTGACAATAACCATCCATACACCACTATAAAAATAATAATAATTCTTAATGATTCTATTAGTTATAATGTGACGTAATAAAAAGATGTTTAATGAATTATCAAATTATTCGGGTAAATTTTTTGCCACTAGATTGTACTAACTAAATTTGAAAAATATATATTTTTTTATAAGTAATCTTTCATATTACGAAATTTTTTTCTGTTTTTTTCGGACTAAATAAATATAACAACAAAAGATTTTATAAAAAAATTAATGTAACCTTATCGAATCCACATTCGGTGCCCTCAACTGGTGGTCCTTTCTTTGTGATGCAATATATTGTTGAGTTTTCGTGACCGCACCACAAATGAGTACAAGATTCTATAAGAGGTAAGCTTTTGCAAGAAAAATATCTAAAAACAAAAAACATTATTAAATAAATAAAAATATTTGGACTAGTTAAATTTGAAAATACAAACATACCCTTCACCGTATTCCATTCTGCATTGTTCATCCATGGTGAAAGTGTGAGTGATTCTAGAATCCAAAACTACGTGATTTTTCCCCTTCGGAGGATTTTGGAGACAAGTCCATCGCCTGAACGACAAAAAATATACAAAATAAACACATAAAATTATGCGCATAATTTCGCATTGAATATATTTGAATGCTAATAAATTCAACTCGAAGCGAAAAATATATTATAAATATTACTTTATGATCTTGTGGAACTCTTTCTTCGAACAGGGTGACCATGCAAATCTATGAAACGTAGCTGTAACTGTGGGAGCCATAATTGTGCCCAATTGCACATTTTCTGTGCAATCGTTCCCAGCTTTCAAATCACCATCGTGAGTTAAACCTAAGCTATAATATCATGACAATAAAACAATTTTAATACATTACATTCAACAAATCTAAATCATCGATTAACTTGTTTCATCACAACATCATACACTATTTAATGCATCGATTAAAAAATTAAACATTCTGATCGAAACTCACATATGAGCAACCTCATGAGCTATAATAAAAGCACTGGCCAACCCTTCGTCCTTGTTCAAAGCCGTACTCCTCGCCCGATCGCAAACTCCAGCGACTGGAGCATATCCTGAAGGTCCTCCCAAATACTCCCTCGTCAGCCAAACGGCCACATCGTGGGGTTTCTCATCTGAAATCATCACCATCGGAATCATTTGGACCCCTCGAGGCATAATCGTAAAGCCGGGACGGCCTTTTGGACTCGTCGTTCTCATAACATTATGCGTGACCCACATTCGTTGGGAAGAATGTGAAAATTGTTTTACCCGGAGGCAGTTTTCCTATGAGCTTGTAGTTCCATCTGTTTACGGCCTCTAATGATTTTTTCGCATTGCCCTCTTTTATTTGCGAGTCCTTTTTGTCGTCGTAGAAAATTAATCGAGCTATCACCAAGTGCAGATTAGTGTCCAGCGATGGGTCTTTGTATATGACGCTCACCTATTTATAGGTTTGTTTTTTTTTTCAGTTGGAAATATACATTTATTTATTTATTCAACTTTACTTACGATATTCATGAGCGCCATAATATACTGTTTTATTTTCCCTTTTCCATGAAAATTGATTACAGTGTAGTCGACAGCTAGTGCTAGCTCTAACCATCGTTCTTTTTGATTATCCGGCTTTGTTCCCTCGCCAGATTTTGCTGAAATGTATAAAACGCTTCGCTTTAGACGCCATAAATATTTTAATATTAAATTAAATCATTTAATTCTCGCGATGAGATTGAAATAAATGTTTTTGGTAGAAAACGAACATTATCAAAATTAATACCACTCTATTCCCACAGTTGTGTAGAAAAAAATACAAAATGATCAAATTTTATTTATTTATATTCTCATAAACTCACTTGGATAAGGCCTAGTTTCCCATGCAACGTCTGCAAAATATCCAACTTCATCCTCATCATATTTTCTATACCTTTTCACTTTTTCTTTTGGCGGTTCTTCGGGTTTTGTTTCGTCTATTTTTTTATTCAAATCTTCGTTCGCATCTTCTTTGAAATTTTCATTCTCATCGCTAAAATTATAATTGATACCATCCGTGATGACGTCACCGGTTAAATTAAACCTCTCGTCGACTTCGCAATCAACACATCTCTTTGTTTTTGATTTGATATTTGTATTGATGGTGTCATTGTACGTTTTCTTACTTTTGATATGGACAGTTTCTTCTGAAGGTAGCGGTTTGGCTTTGTAAACTATGTGTCCATCGACGGGATGATTAGTGGGTTCGATGAAAAAAGATTTTCCGCCAGCAGTGAAGAATCCATAATAATATTTATTGCTGCATATCGTCATTATAGCTTTAGAATCGGAATCGTGTAAAACTATACCTTTGTAAAATTTACAATCGACCGATTCGTCATTTTTCTGATCGATGTCGTTAGAGATCCATGTTTCATGAAAATTACTACCGTAAGATAAAAAAGAATTTTCTTCCAAAAGCAATATCCAATCTTCAATTTCCAAAGACACAACAGTCGGAGAGAACAATTTTACCCTCATGTGTTCTTCGAATTTGACTTCATCCGTAGATCTTTTTGTCCTTCCGACTTTAGTGACATCTTCAAACAACCTCTTGGGTTGCACTAGCAAATTATCAAAAACATCATCGACTCCGTACGTGTTGAAATAAAACTGATCTAATTTACCCGAAACGCCCAACAGTTCACAAAAAACATACAAAACAACACATTTAAGATACATTTCACAATATTTTCGAACCAATCATATTTTTTCACAAGAACAGCACATACGATACATATGTGCGCTAGTACCAGAGATGAAACTCTAACTGAAAGTGTCTGTGAGCATTTTATGGAGTGCTCGACTCAAGTGGCGTTGAATTGAATAAATAAAGAAGGACGCTGTTCGCTCTTGCTTTAATAAACAAAAGTAATTAAAATCGTGAGTAATGCACGACCATTGAAATGGACAGCAATGCGATGCTTCAATTGTGTTTAATTAACAGGAATACTGAACTGCATTACATTGTTGTATTTTAAAATCAAGTATTTTTTCCAATTCATCAAATTCAGAATATGTTTATGTTAAATTTTCAGGTAAATGTTATTCGTAGAATCACAAATTTTCACGTATAACAAATTTCAAAGTTTTCGAACAATTCAGAGCGTTGTTCAAAACTGACAAGTTTCATTACACAAAACATAAATTCTAATGAGTTTCAACTCAATTCGGCTTACCATAACAAACATTACATCAAACTGAAAATAAATAAATTATAAAAATTGTTTGCATACGATTCTTCGCATTTTGTCGACTGTACGAAGAACATCTGCTTCTAAAAGAGCGACATCTTCAAGTGGATAGACGTCAAAGTTTCATGAGATCACTTCTCGCATATGTATATACTTGGTGTGTGAAAAAATATCATATTCTTCCTGAAATATTCGACGGCTGAATGATTGGGACAAAGGACGGGTCATTCTGAAAAAGGCGTGTACGGTTCATAGATAAAATTTTATTGTTTCATACAAACGAATCGCATTACTATACATTGTTGAATATACATATTTAAATCATAATAAATTTATGTTTGATTTATATATTCGATCGAAAAATTCATATGTACATTCGATAAAAATTATCAATACGAAATTTTTCAGAAATGCATAGAATTTTTCAAACGAATAATTATAATATTTCAAGTTTTTTCGCATCGAATATTAAAAAAAAAAATTGAAATAAAAACGTGCACTATAATAACGAAATTGTGATTTCAAAAATTTTAGTACCCGGTTGCCCGATATACCGCGTTATGTCTATGAATTTTCATTTTTTTTTTTTACAATTCAAAAAGTCTATCTAATTTTCCGAGTAATTTTAAAATTATCACCCTTTTGTGAGACCTTACTTCATAATTGGGCCCTTGAAAGCATGAACACCAAGCCATCGTCTGACGTGGTTATCTTTTTAGGCTCTTTTGCAAAAAAGTTACGTTTTTTTAATGATTCTCCCAGTTTGATATGCACTTAAATATGAAATATCCTCAGGATTATGTTGGATTCTGAAATTCATATTCGAGGTTGTTAATATTCTAGAAATATCGAATTTCATCTCAAAATTTCTCTCGGTCGAAATGATCTTCACAATATAATATTACACAAATGGAAGATTCGATTGATTGAAATAATTCTATAAACAGTCTTGTATGAAATCTATCGATTGCTATAAAAATCAACTCACAAACAACGTATGATTTTTTTGCAAAAGACGATGTTGTTAATTCATAGAATGATCGATTTTATTTTTTCTTATATATTTAAGTCCATAACTTTTAGTAGAGTTAAATTTCAAGAATCAAAAATTTTTGATAAAAAGCCGTATGTTTTAAATTAGCTGAAATCTAACCCTACGATTTTGCTTTCAAAGGTTCATAAATATGTTCAAAAATATGAATGTAAATTAAACGAAATACGCCCTTAAGATTATTAAAAAAAAAATCTACTTATTTGATGAAAATTCGTGCACGAATATATTTTGCGTGTCTCTGTAATATTGGAAAATCAATTGAAATTTGATTTAAAACTTCGAATTTAAGTATATTACGATTTCTCAATCACACAAAATATAAGTTTTAAAGTAATTAAACGAAAATTTGAATGTTTTACTAATAGCTATTATTTTTATATGTAATTGAGAATTCGAAAATACTTTTATTGTAAACTTTTATCATTCACTACTTAGTCTTCTACATTTTTTTATTGAATCCCTTTTATGTGTTTATTTTATATATTATCAAAAAATAACAAGCCCTACAATAGACTATGAATTTCATCATTAATTTGACAGATAAGTCGCTCATTAAACAAAGTATATTTCATTCAATTTATCACTTTAATTATACAATATCATTTCATAATTTGGCATCATATTTACAAATGAGTCGGAAGAACTATTACGAAGATCGAAGACAATTTTTTTTCGAATTTTATAATATATTATTATTATTTTTATAACCGCTTCTTGGAATATATTAATAGTTAAGAAAATTAAATAGGTGAAGATCAATTCAAATTAGGAAGCTTAAAAAATTAACAGGACCTTACCAAAGAATCCTTTTAACCCTGATTTCTGTGTTTATACTGTATATTAGAACAAAAATTAACTAACAAGGGATCGCTTAAAGCAACAACATATTTCGATTTTACACACAATATTTAGGAAAACGTATTTGTTTTGGTCATATGTGATTTATAAATTTTTGCATTATATAAAATCATATTTATGTTACATCTATTATTTTTTTATACATTATAATTGTGCTCAGCTACTAAGAAAGAATTTCTTATGAATCAAAAAATTGCACGCATCTTTCAAAATGTTTTTGCAGTTTTGCGGCCCCTTTACCAAGATAGGCATAATAAACACAAAGTCAGTAAATAATAATTATAATAAGACTGTCGTAGTAAAAGTCTGAATTGAGTCGAAACCAGCAGGATTTTAAACATTCTGAAATTATTCAGTTGACCGATGATATTTTTTTTTCTATTTAATATTATATTATAACTCACCGGTATCTAATACTTACGGTAACTTTTCGATTCAACATACGTTTCCAATAAATCGCGAATCCTTTTTAGTACGCGAGAATCCTTAAGTGTTCTCCAAATTGAATTCGTCGAAAACCTGACTGATTTTCTTTTTGACCCGAAATTTGAAACACTTAAAGTTTTCCGCAAGGATATTTTTGGTATAATGTAGCTGACCTTAAATTTCGAATCCTGAAATCCCGGGTTCCACCCGAATTTTCCGAATAAATAGAATAAATTTACAGTTTTATCGAAGTTCGGAAAATATTTAATAGATTCGTCGGAACAAAGTATAAATATGTACTTTTATTTTTCGCTTAAGGCCGTAAATTTTTACTAAGCCACAGCTTGATAAGCCTTTCTTCATGGCCATATATTATTTTTTTTATGAAGTCACGTATAATATATTGTTTGATCAAAAATATTTTGGGATTTTCTTTTTAAAAAAATGGGCGAAAATCCATGGTGAACACAAGCTTATCATGAGATAAGCTTATTATGAGAGCTTGGCTAATGGCACCACGGAGTTTATTTTTAATATCAAGCCACGGCTTCTTACAAAACAGCACTTTCAAAAGTCCATTTTTTTACTTTGACCTTTAAACTTCTATTTTATTCTTCATTCATATAAATTAAAGGCGGTGCGGTACTTTCCCATTAGTCTGACGCAGATGACCGGCAAACTTACACATACAATATGTATAATATATCGCTAGATATCATTGCCGATTTTCAGTGAAATTGTAAAACATGCCTACACTATGAGAAAATTCTATAATTTTTTACACACGGCTTCGAACTGGAACTGAACCAAAACCGAAAACCGATAAAAACTGAAAAATTCCGGAACGAAACCGGAAAAAATATCGGTTTATTTCGGTTCAGAAATTTTTTAAATTTTCCTTACATATATCATTTATTTTCAAAGATACACAGTTACTTTTATATATGTGTATGTGTAACCGATATTTTTTTATTCGGTTTTAATTCGTTAAAAAAATGAAAATTTGCACACTTATAAATGCATAAATTACGCGTGAAATACGTTAAGAATTTTAATATAAACATTGATAATTCAAATAATTTATGCACCTAAAATGTAAGGTATTGCATTTTTTTAAATCTATCACTCGAAGCTGAACCGAAAACCGAAAACCAAAACCGAACCTATATATTTATTTTTGTTGAACTGTGACCGAAAACCGAACCGAAAAAAAAATTCGATGCGAAGTTTCGAAGTTCGATGCCCTAGTTTTTTACTTATGGATAAGGTGTCATCCTATCGAACTGCGTCTAACTCAGCGTTACCGGTGGTGGCCTTTCTCTGGACCTTCAGGTTAAGATGAGGGCTGCCGGCTACTGTTTTCGTAAAGACCGAATTTTAATAGTGGGTGACATCCCTATCTGAAGAAGAGAAGACGAAAACTTTGAAGTATTTAAAAAAACGCGCGCTTGAAAAAGCCCTAGATGTCTAGCAGGAGAGATGGTATGTAGCTGTAACTGGTCGACACACCTACTCTTTCTTTCCGGATGTCAGGCGGCGTCTTGGTTACACGTGGGTTGTGCCTGATCACTTTGTCTCGCAATATTTGACGGGTCTTGCGAAATGATCCTCACTGTGCCTGCGGAGAGATTCAGGACCCGGATCATATCCTGTGGTCTTGTTCTCTGGCAGAAAATGAGAATGGACATGTTTTCCGGGTTTCCCGATCGTTTGCCATCTTCCAATATTGACCTCGTACCCTCGAAATCTGCCTTTCGTGCGTTCCGTACCTTCGCCAAGAGGGTCGGCTCGCGGAAGGACATATTTCGTTAAAATTTTCCTCGCCTCGGCATTCCGTATGCCCCCCGGAAA
>JAOXNN020000006.1:6339277-6350024 GCA_028571205.2 Hydropsyche betteni
CGGTCAGCAAACAAATTCCTGGCAAAGAATTTAATCTAAGGAAATACTTCATCAATTGGATTCATCATTGGTGAGTATAGAGGTAAAGAAATTATAGAATGATTTGTACGCTCAATCAGCTCACGCACTTCTGGGGAAAATATTTAATTTTAAATGAAAAAAATTCAATTTGAGGTGAAAAACCTGAATATAAAAACGTTCACCATTTTACAAGATATGGTTTTTATCATAGTTATTCCTTTTATCACTAAGAAAAACATCCATGGTGATCTTAGAAATATGTGACGACTATGAAATTGTAAATTTTGAATATAGAAATTGAAGATGAACACGTCTGCAAAACGATAAAATTAGTGTCGAAATTTTCCCGACAGCCAAGCGAGTGCCATCAATATAGAGCACTGCCTGTGACCTATATAGCTTTCAAAGGTTCGCAAATTTTCCAGGTTATGAATGTTTTAATGGAAAAGAGCGGGACGGCGATAAGACGGACACAAAGCGGTTCCCGTGCGTAGAAAGAGACGGTCATATGCGGAAAATTTGCATATTTCATGCTTCCATAAATAAAGAGTCAAAACCTCACACTTTTGTGCGACCACTATTTTTTCACCATTTCGACAAAAATAATAATAACAAAAACATTCAAATTAAATTCGTTCATGAATATAAATAGCACTGAAATCGGATCAAAATAAATTAATTTCATATAAAAACGAAACTTTATTTATAGAAAATTTTTGTATTGTATAAATTTTCCAATTAGATCCAACGTTGATTCCAAATTTCATTTTTATTAACGCAAATAAATTAAAAGTTTCAAAGAATTTTTTAATTTTTAATCTTAAAAATATAAATTGAATCATGCTTATTTTTTCAGAGATTTACACCATTAAAATTCAAATTGATTACCAACATAATAAAAAAAAAGCGGAAATACAAAAAAAATGACATACCACAAACGGCATGACAGAGCGCGAGCGCGAGCACGAGCGTTCTACGGGCGTTCGTGTCTTGCACGGGGGCGCACGCCCCCCGCATCTCGAACGGAGGCCCCGGGGCGGAGGCTCCGGGGCTCCAGCGCTCCGCATAGCGACCTAAGTCGAGGACCAGCGCGGACCGTGCCGCGCCGCCGCCATCTTGCGCCTCTGCCATCTTGCGCCCCTACCGTCCGCACATTAGGGTGGGGGTACAGCGCTGCCAACTGCACGCTAAATACATTTTCTCTAAAAATTTCGCACTAATAAAGATCGCTTAGTATTTATTTCAATCAATAAACAATCTGAAATAATATAAAACTATCAATACATATGATTAAATGTGATAAATCAAATAAAATAATAAATAAATTCAATAATGATCAAATATTTTTATATTTCATTTTTATCAATAATATAACATGTAAATGATTTGATTGTGGTAAAAATAACGATTTTTGTTGTTGTCAACTCGATTTTTTGATGGTTGGTAGTATGAAAATCTGTGTGTGTGAAAACGTCAAATATATTCGTGCGATGTTAGCGCCGCGGTGTCTGTTTTGGCGACTAAACCACCGCTACCCTGTCGAATTTTCCGAGGTATGTTGCACAATTTGAGCTCTTGTGTATACGTGAAATAAGTTTTTTGATTGTACGAATGGTTTTCGTATTTGGGGTGTTGTAGTAGCCGTTGAGCTTGCAATGGCGCGCATGCTCTGTGAAAAATTATATCCAGTTTATTTCGTAGTTATATATCGTTGCTTTATATTTTAGAAATTATCATTTAATACTACATCATATTTTCTTATTAAGTTTGTTTGGTCACGATGACTTAAGATAATTTGATCAAGGTATTCATCAAACGAATAGTTAAAACGGAATAATAAAATATTCTATGATAAATTTCAACTGTTTCGAATAACTAAATAATTATTATATAATAGTATAACAACGAAAGATTGTATTAGTTCTATATAATTGAAAAGACTTTAAATAAATCTCAGAGATTTATTAAACTAATTGGTACATCTTTAACTATTTCTGTACCAAAAACTTACATTTAAGATCGTCAGTACGATTTTCTCCGGAATTCTTTCGCAAGAATTTTTATCTCTTCGGAGAGGTCATTAATTCCAATGCTCACTAATGGACATATCTCTCTTAGACACATTTAGTTATTTTTTTTATTTTCACAACCCACAAATTTTTTTTTATTTAATCAAGAGATCGACACCGAAAATATTCCAACTTTGACGATCTTTCGAAACTAACAAAGAAAAGGAAAAACCAAAAAATAAAATATTAGATTATAACCTTTTCGTATAATTTGATACACGATAATAACGAGGCTCATATTTGGGCCAATGTAGCTCAATTTTATTTTCAATGGGGAAATCGAGTTTCGAAGTAATTTCGTGAAAAGTTCGCTCGAACACATAATACTACTTCCTTTGAGAAACTTGTTTGCGAGTCGACTTTTTGAAAATAACGCGAAAACAGAAGTTTACCCGCCTCGTGCAAAGTTTCACTATTAACATCGAAACGAAACAAAATACAAATACACACATTTTTGAATCTTACACAAGGCATTGCAGATTTATATGAATGTGAATTTTTGATAAGGTGAAAAATTATTTTGTATTTTTCAAAGTCGACGCAGTCTTCGCGTGGATGTCTTGTTGTATCTTTTGACCTGGAAAATTGTTTTTACGGTTCGATTACGGATCCGGAAGTGAAAATGAAATCCTTGCGGAAAGTTCTCGAATTTGTCGTTATATGCAAGTGGCGCTGGTGGTAGGTTTTTATCGATTTTCTCCCGGAAAAGGACAGGGTGCACTAGGAACATCAGGGTTGTCTTCCATGACGTCTTTCAAATGTTAAATCGTATTTCTACCGATTATTCATAATATTCTCTTCGAGTCATTTACAATAACTTTTATTTTTTGGACGATAAAAATATGAATATTGCTTTTTTATTATTATAGATTTAAAGATCAATATGGTCGAAAATACCATTTATATTTTAAATTATT
The DNA here is from genome assembly GCA_028571205.2 of Hydropsyche betteni. NCBI lineage: Eukaryota > Metazoa > Arthropoda > Insecta > Trichoptera > Hydropsychidae > Hydropsyche > Hydropsyche betteni. The sequence continues at coordinate 6,342,285 of JAOXNN020000006.1, forward strand.
TACGATTTGTTTTCAATGAAAATTATGAATGCATTAATTTTTTGTTATTTATATATCTTATTAATTAATGTCGTTTGTAATTTTTTTAAATACATATAATGAATAGATAACCCTAAAATTAGTTCATTAAATTACCGCTATGTAGCGCTGAAGTTAATTCGAACGATTTTCCTGAAAAACATTGTGGTTTGAAACTTGGATGGCATTAATTATTTTTTTCATTTTCTGAAAATTTTATTTATTTGATATTTAAATTAAAATCTTTTATATTAAATACTTTGATTAGTTTGTTAATTATATTACTTTCTAGGAACAGCTCGTAGCCTTCATTACAACTAATATTAGACTTCAATTGGAATTAACAGTAAAACTCATTAGAATCACAAGTTGCTTCATTTAAACGATTACAATCTAAACATAGAAACAAGTTAGGTTGCGAAACGAACATCGGAGATGATTACATTGTATTTAAAACGAAACGAAACTATTTTAGCAAACTATAAATCTTCGAGTGAATACATTGATTATTTAGTTTGTAGAAACCAAATAAAAATCTTGAAAATTGCATACTATCGATTAATTTTACTTCAATAAATGCTTATATGCATTGATTTAAACGATACAAAAATTTCTGGGAATAATCACGAAACACTTTGCACGGAATTGAATATAATTGAGTTTCTTCATCACATAACGTTGAACGTCAACAATGTCAAAAACAATACCGTTTTAATCGCAGAAAATAATTTTGCAAGCAATCAAAAATACTTGGTATACAACTAAATTAACTTACTCCACGATATTTCAATTATACAAATACCTTATACAGGTTCATCACTAATTCTTCGTATTTTTCTACAACCAACTAACAAACCAACAATCCGAAAATTAAAAACAAAAAAAAACCACTCTAAAACAAAAAGCGCTTGTATAAAACTCAAATCGCGAGATTGTCAACAACAAAAGCTTCCGCACAAAAGCCTCCAACGGTTTAATTTTCGGCTCGCAATGAACGTCGAAAGTGCTCGGCGATTGTTAAGGCCGTGTGACACCTTTGTTATTTGTTATCGCGACCCACAGTTTCGGGACCACAATGGCCGCTGGCCGGCGACGGGACGAAAGGACACGTTTCCGAAATTCACAATATGATACAATACGTGTTTCGGGCTTCCTGTGTAATGTGAAGGGTCGTGTGCTTGTATATGACACGTGTGGTGGTTTGAATTGCGGATTTCGGCAATTATTCTGCAAATGTTTGATGTATAATATATGTCGTTTAGAAAATTATTTTGATTAAACTATTATTAATATGTGAATATACAAATTTTAGTGTTTTTTTAAATCGTAAAATATATTGTGACGGTTAAATTTATTCAAATGAAAAATATCGTATCAAGATATTTAATTTTCGTATCCGATAGAAAATGGGAAGCTGAATAATTTATTCTTAATTTAAATTGAAAATATATGTAGAAATTGATATTTTTGATTCCAATTTGATATTGATTTTGTATAATATGTGAAGCGAGTAAATTGGAAGTTGTGTACAATATGATATAAGAAAGATAATATAGAAAGTTTTCCTTTGGTATTCTTTTGGGAAAATAAAAAGAAGGCAACGGAAACTCTTAAGTAATTGTGTGATATAATATCTAATACTATCTATTTGTTATTGAATATTGACGAAAAACGAATGAAACAGAAGATAATAACTGTAATTGTAAGTGTATTTGCTTTCAATATTGTATGTCTGAAATCAGAATCGAGTTTCAAATTAAAAAAATGTTGTATCGATGGATCATTTAACAAAATTTTTGATCATAATTATAAATAGATAAATTAAAAATAAAAAATAATTTTCGTACAATGAAATTAATCGAATTCAATTACATTCAATATCCTCGTAAATATTTCCTCAACTAATTGCCAGCAGTAACCGAATATTCCCGCGTTTCTTTTGACATTAGCATCGCGTTTCCTATAAATACGCCGAAACTATTATGTTCAATAATTGAAAGCTGTTATATTATATATCCATCGCTGCTTATAAATTGTATAAAATGTGAAAAGTTCGCCACCAAAGCACTAAGTACGAAGTGTAATTAACGCACGTACGTTCACGGTCCATTGTCTATGTCGAATTCTACAAAATTCCCTTTGAAGAGTTTCTACAAAATTTCACGTTATCTTTGTCTGTCAGTGTCGATTTCTACAATAATTGATTTGAAATGGAAAGATAATTAGTCAAATTGTATTGAGGTAAAATAATGAATCGGTTTTTATTCTAAAACGTTTCCCTCAATAATAAATTCATAGAAGTGTGAAAATATAATATAATTTTTTTTAATTTTATAAATTAAAAAAAAATTTAAATTTAATAAACATTTTTCGCTTAATTAATTGATCCGTTGTGTACATAAAAAAATCGTTTCGAAAAAGGGCTTGTTAAACAATTTTTTTTCATACAAAATATTATAATTAAAAGCCTTTTCATAAAATTGCTGTACATTACTCGGTTAAATATATAATACATCAAAAAAAATTTCAAAAATTAGTTAACTTCCCGTTCTTTATTTAAAAATAAATATATTATACAATTCTAGTGGGTAACGTAATGTATCTGAGGACAAGTGTTTTAAAAAATTATTTAGAATAAGAAATGAAATTATAGCTTTATTTGATGCAAATTTAATTATAAAGCAAAAACTATAAATGATTTATTTTGATTGTATTGAGCACTACCATTAATAGACAAGATGGACATCAAATATTATAATAAAAAGATCTTTCTATATTTTTAAATATATTTAGGGTGAAAAATTAGAAATAAATTCTAATTGCCACAGACGTTTAATTGAAACGAAAGGTATTAAAGTTTAACAACAGCCTTAATTTTATTTAATTATGGTCGAATCTTCGTGACTTGAAAATCAATCACAATTTAACTTTATTTGTACAGGATATTACAAAGGTTTCCTTAAAACCTTAAAGAATGATAGGCTATCTTATTTGGAAAATTTTAGTTATATTTGCTTTAGAAAAAAAAACAATTTCAAAATATTTGACTATATTTTTAAATTTGATTGCATTTTTCACAGTCAAAAATGAAATGAAAAATAGATTGGTAAAGCAACACACCAGTCACATGTGAATAATCCCGAAACATATGCATGAAAAAAAAAATAAAAAGCATCACAAAAGCGTCAAACGACACATCCAACATGCGAGATGAAAGAACAGAAAATCGAACGCGCGAGCCGGAAAATTCGCTCGTGTTTGCGCTCGTCCTCTTTATTATTGCTTTTCCTCCTGTCCAGGAAGCTTCTGTCGAATTTTCCGTAGGGCGTTCGGTGAATTTCGGTCGAGTTTTTGTCGATCGGGTGTTTTTCCAGCGGAAAAGTCGAGCGCCGTCCGCACGTACAAAAACTCAAAACAAATAATTAACCTTACGTTCGGCCGAAAATTTAATATTATACAGCTCGTTTTATATTGTACGTTTCTTTCGGTTTATAATTTTAGTATTTTACATGTTTTTTACCCGCTGTGTTATAAAATTTTCTTTTTTGATGAATTATATAAAAAAAATATTTTTTTCAATTTTTAAATAAACAGTTCGAGGGTGTAGCCCCTGCGGTAGCCCGCAGGATACATGTTCCATAGGAAGCACAAAAAACAATTTATAAATTCAAATTTTTTTATTCATTTTTCTATTTAGATCATTTTGTGCGATATTCATTATATTTTTCATCATTCCGTAGCATAAAAATTACTCTTTGCCTTAATTTGGATTTTTTCGGATCGCTGACGTAAAAAATAAATATTGCGACTATTCAAAAAAATTGTGTTAGTTACAAAACTACTATATATTATATTTATTATATTAGCTGAACCTAGCAGATGGTTTGACTCCTGACGGGTTGGCGCTTGGTGAATCGACGCCTGACAACTTGATGGTTGGCGAACTGACCTGATACGTAAAATTCGTGTACATATTGATCGATCGTATCGATGCAATTGATAATTATTTCGAATATTATCAACAACGAATGTATAATGTTGAAATACAATATGTCTATAATATATATTTACCTTTGTTTTGAGGTATAATAATTTATATATTAATTTTATTTGTGGTCAAATTTTACTGATATATAAATAGTATATAGGTTTTCAAAACATTATGCAATTAAATAATTGTATGACGTATGATAGAAAATAAACAAATCATATATAATTATTCATAATTCATATTTTCATTTAAAAAATATATATTTACTTTATTGAAACCGAATAAATTGATTTCGTTTCGCAAAAATCAAACAATGCATCAAATATCGGATAAACACACACCGAATCGTACCAAAACGAATCGCGCAAAAATTAAACACAAAAACGAATCGATTCGAACGCCGAAACCAACATTTTCCCATCGCGAAAACTCACCCATCATACCCTTTACGCTTTTCGATAATTTTTGCATGCGTCTGAGCCTCGCGTTTGTTTTCCCACCGATAAATTTTCACTGGCCCGAAAGACAGGGGGCGGTAAAAACGAAAATGTTTACCCTTTCGCCGAAATCGTTTCGAACGATAAAATAGTGGACGAGCACAGCGGGAATGTATAACAGTTTCGCACAGTTCGTTGAGTTTTATGAATGTTCCACACGGGAAAGCACTGGTTCTCTGTGCTCTTCTTTCCAAATTTTTTTGTAATGTAAAAAAGAGCGTTTTAAAAATTTCCGATTGTGTTGGGAAAAATCTATATTTATTCATAATAAAATTATGAGATTTTTGAATGAGATTTTTAAAACGAGTTCTCTTATCTATATTATTATAAATTTTTATCTTTCCTGATCATAATAATATTATTTTAATTTTATGGAAAAAATTGAGAGCCTTTAAAACTTTGAATTATCATATAAGTTTCAAATATGTAACATAAAACCACAAATTATCTACTTGCGAAAATACTAATATTTAATTTTAATAAATAAATTTAATTATTTAATTGAAAACGAGTAGGTATATGGAATATTTTCAATATCAAACTAAGAGATTAATCACAAAATTGTTTGATTTTTAAAAACTCATAACCTTTTCATGAAAATTTTATCATACACCATTTTCTTTTATTTCAAATCAATTCAAGTAATTTTTAATTTCATTCCGAAGATTATATTATAAAAGGGAATGTAAATTGGTCGCAAAGCGTCTCAGTTGATAGTAATTCAATATGATTAAGAATTTTTCCGTCGCAAAATATTCAAGGAGAAAATACAAAGTGCATTTTCTTATTATGAAAATATTGAATTTATCACCACTGTGTATAACGTTTTATTAAAAAACAGTTGTTCGTATAATACGAATAAATTTTATAAATTTTATTATTTTCTGTATCGATGAACTAAATTACTATAAACGTATTCACAATTCTGAATAAATCAATAACAATATTGAATAATAAAATATTTTTCCTGCAGCATTGAATTATGTATGAAGAGTAAATTCGATTTCGCAGAAAAATAATAAAAAAAAACGATAACAACAATAGAAATGGTAAAAGCGGAAAATGAGAATGTCCGGAAAAGCGACAGGAAAATGAACAGTTAAATTTTCTCAACAAGTGTATACTCTGCGAATTTTAGATTAAATGACGGATTTTTTCCAGTTTCCAGTTTAAAAAACATTGTTTTCCGATAATTTTTATTATTTTACGTGATATGTTAGATTATTCTTAACCTTTAAATATAAATATAAGCTTTTTGTATATTAGACAAAACTGAAATATTAAGTATATTTATTAATTTGAAGCGAATTCGATGAAAACTTATTTAGTTTCACCAGTTTTCAATAATAAATCTACCAATAATGAAATTTCTATCACTAATTTTTCATGTATTATATATATATTAAATTCAAACCGGTATAGGTACACGTTCAAATCACAAAACGTTAGTATATTCCAACAGATACACAACAAATCATAATTACGCTTTAACGTACGCAACATCAATCGAATTAAATCTCAATTTCAAAAATTTTATTAATCAATCAAAAATTTTGCCGCGTATGCCAAATTGAAATGCAAAATTTTACATCCTCCCAACGAGACCCGCCCAATTTTATTTCAACTCTGAACGATCCGAAGAAACTAACTAATTCGTGATCGATCCCAGAGAATTTCGACTAAATCATGAAATAGGCAGTGTCGAGGATCAAACTATCACTCTGATTATGAAGCAACTGTCGACTTGGGACTTCGGGTTCGCTTTTCGGCCGTTGATTGTCGGCAAATATTTGGCGAGTTGGTCCTTTCGCAGAAGTTTTCCTCAGGCGGAATTTTATTGGTGTGCCATTTGGTAAGATGTCGGTTTTATATGTTTTGTTGATTAGACATCTTTTCATGATTTAAATTTGAAAGTTTGGGTGGTTTTCGATCCGTTTTATTATTTAAGGTCGTCGTTATAGTTCAATTTTATTTATCTTATGAATTTGTATTTATAAAATTTCAAATTGAGGATAATTATTATGAAATTACGCTCTCATCGTTTTATATATTGGGCATTGAAGCACTTTGGAATATTAATGAATATTCACAATCCGTCATCTCGTAACACGTGTACATCACGATTCTCTTGAGAAATTATTTTCCACTATCTGAAATTAATTTCCAAACTTTAATATATATCAGAAACGGGTACGATATGGTTCTTTTTCATGTGAATTTTCTCATCCGGGTGTTTATATTGATCTTTCGCCATTTTACTAAAAAGCATTTGAATTTTCGTTGCAAAATTTTCTTTCACGTCGCTCGCACGCTAGTCGTGTTATTATAAAATATTACTATAAAGTCAAAATATTTTGAATTTCATCTGACTGAAAATTTTTGTTTAAATATAATAAATTTAAGGTTAAAAAACATATATATTTATCATTGTATAAATTGACGTTTTAAGTTTTATGAGACCAAGTTAAATTATTTTTCGTACATTTTAATTTTTCTTTTAGGGAATTTTTTAGACGGAAATTTACCGCGAGCGGCTTTCTTATCGCCAGAGCGGCACAAGAATTAAATTATCTTTTTTCAAGGTTTCCAGTTTGAATCAGAATTAAAATTTGTTTCGTTCTTAACTTACAATGTCCCTCATCGGTCGTCAACTTGTTTACAATAGAAACTGCCGTTTTCTGTGTAGTTTCATTAAAAGAACCAATTCCTAATTTCCCTTTATTTTCAAGTAAAATTTTCAACTTATGATTTGAATTCGGTTGACGTGTTTAATACATTAATTTTATTCTTTTAACTTACTAAAAATAGATATTTTATTTATGAACGTATAAATTAACACATAAAATTTAGAATTAGTTATTCCACGAGATGCAAATATTCTTGATACCTATAAAAACAAGAAATAATTATTTTTTTAAAAATCTGATAGACAAAAATACATATTGTATGATGATTCAAAAATTATATAAATTTTATTTCGAAAAAAAAATTATATTTCAATGAAATACCATTTATATGCTGCAAAGTTCAACAGTTTTCATGGGTTTTCAACTTCTGATCATATACCATTGTACCACCATCTCGGTTTTGCCAGTACAGCATAAATACAGCGGCTTTCTTTTAATCAAGCCTCGCTTTGAACTTTGATAAATATAAAAATACTAGCGTATTCGAAAAGGCTTCGCCTTTTCGAAACGCTAGATCGCCCTGCGGGCTCGTATGGTGTGCCCTTCG
>JAOXNN020000006.1:6354255-6365981 GCA_028571205.2 Hydropsyche betteni
ATGATGATGATGATGATGATGATGATGATGATGATGATGATGATGATGATGATGATGATGATGAGGATGATGATGATTTTTTTTTTCCTTTTTTCGAGTTCACACAATCGGGATTTCACATTTTATCGTTTTTCGTTACTTAACAAAACCGCAGCCGATGTTATTAACATCGGGCCTATATACTAGTTTATATATATTTTCCAAACCAGAAATTGGAAGAGGTCAATTGTGAAAATAAAGTATTATACAATATACATTATTATAGAATTATTACATTATAATTAAATTTTACATATTTAAGATATAAAAATTTAAGATTTTTAGCCACCTCGGTACAGAATGAGCTAATTTTGATATACACCACCAAGTAGAGTAAATTTCAACGACCCCGTAAAACGTAACGGTCAAATTAAATCAAACCTCCTCCTTTCCCTCACAAAAACGAAATCGAAACAAAAACGAAACAAAATTGAAAAAAAAACGATATGAAGTCAAAGAATTGCAAATAAAACGGATAAAAAAAACGGCAGGGGTTTCAATTTGACGAATCGCGGAGCTTGCCTTGTACGCGAGCGTCTTGTCCGAAATGGCATATGAATCATTCATAAAATTCCGTTTGTTTACGGGTCAGGGCACACGAAAATTTTGCCAATTTTTTTTTCGTATGAAAATATATTTGAATATATTTGAACGATGGTCCTATGTTTAGCGAAATGCTAAATTTTTTACTGGGATTGTAATGTCGTTAGGGTCGAAAGATTGCGCTCGGTTGCTTTTCAGTGTTGTATAATATTATATGTTTTTCTGATGTGTTTTCATTTTTTTTTTATGTTTTGTGCTAAAAGGTAAACTAGTGAGTGAAAAGATTCCGACTGAAAATATTTCAAGCGTACCGGAAATTATGAAAATATCGATTCCGCATTTTATATTTGGTTAAATTGCTTAAATTTATCATACAATTTTTTTTATATGCATTTCGTGATCTAAACAAAAATATAATTTCCATCATTTAAAATAATAAATTTTAATTTTTAATTATTATATCAATGAGTATGGTGATTGGTCAATTAAATGAACTGTTTTTTTGCTAGTTCTTAACAGCATTGCAAAGTTTTATTAACAATACCTTTTTATTTAAGTTTAAAAACAATACAAATTATTTCCAACCCCTTCAAATTAATCAATATTTAATCAAAATGCTTACAGACCCACATCACACGTCATTCTCACGACACATCACGAGAACACACTACACTCGAAACGAACCCCGCACAAAAGCCTGAACACCGTCAAATTAACATGCAATAATAATTTACTCGGGATTTCGCATTAATCGCCATATCGCTCGCTCGTTCCGATTCCAGAGAGAGAAATTCCGCTTTCGTCATTATCATGGAAATTCGAACCCGAAATTGACTTTCGAGACTATTACCGAAGAAGGGCCCGAATCTGAGCTCTTGAAGACGTCCCATTGAATTTTAGAACCATTAACGCGGGAAAATAAGGTTAACCCGTGGAAGGGCTTTCGGCACCTCTTAAGTTATATTCGGCTTCGGTTTGCGAGGTGAGCGTTATTTTCGCGATTATCGTGTTATGTTAACTAAAAGTCTTTATTGCGTTTGGATTCGGTGAGATTTACTTAAATGTTTTGAATTCGAAAGAATACGATAAGTTATTAAAATAAATTAAATTAAATATCGTTTGTGATAAGATAGTTATTTTCTTCATACTGTGAGCTTATTATAATATTATTAATAGGCATTGAACGACATGTAAAATATCTAAATTGAAATTCTAAAATCTAGATTCTTTGTTGAAAATCTATCTAAATTAAATTGTTAATTTTATTTCCATTCTTCTACAACAACATTCTAGTTAATGCCGTAAACAATATTATAATTATTTTTCCTCAGATTAAACCCTAACTTCATCGCCAAAGTTTCATAAGGATTTTTCAAGTTGAGGATTAAACAAGTTGTGAATATTTCCTTCATAAAAGCAGAAATTCAAAAATATTCAATTTCAACATGATTCTCAACAAACTAATTCATAACAAATTTTGAATCAAAACATTAATATTTTTCCAAATCACGGTTTAATTAATTATTTTTCCACGAAAATCATAAAACACTCGACTGCTTCCCAAATCTTAATTCCTACAAGAAACGTGTAGCAACTAATCCTTACCTCCGTACAAAATTGTAAATAAAAATTTCAACAAAAACACAATTTCGAAACGATTGAAAAACCCGAAAGCCCTAAACACCATTTTTCTAACCGCGCGCGAGCTCAAACACTATTAACGCTCACTATGAAACCTCACCCTTTTTATCGAACTACAATTTCATCCCAAAACATAATTCCATACAAAAAAAAATAAAACAAAACTGTCTCCGAAAATATTTTCCTTTTACGAGGCCGTACCAGACCACCTCACACATCACACCCCTTTAACCCCCCAGCCAAATATGTGTCAACTGACCCGACCCCCCCATGTCCTCCCCTCCTTCACAAAGGACGAAGGCAACACGTGTCCTCCGAGTGGATTATTCGCAAGATATATTAGTGCGGCGTATCCTTCCGTGACTCGGTCCAATTAAATATCCGGCGAAATTACACGTTCTGTGATTTCGCACCCGAGTCGCATCGGTGCTCGATTCGAGTCGGAGTTGTTTTGTCGTTTTTGGCGCGTAGTTTGAAAATTGGCCTGGGGAAATTTGTTTATGTTGTTGAACTGGTGTGTGACGCTCCATGGGTTCGGTATGTGTTGTTTGATTTAGATGTATGTGGATTTATATTGATTTTCATATAGGTCGATAATGTTGGAAAAGGGTATTTTATTATAAAAATGTATATGTTCTTCTTAATTCAAATCTACTATTAAAAAAATCGTTTATTATTTAACTTGCAAAGTTAATGAAATTTAAATTTAATTTTTTTTTTTTATTTAGTGTTATCACTTTTCTACTTTTTTATTTTTTATGGTACACTTCTGAATTTCTGTTGCAATATACATATTTATGAATAATATCCACGATAAAATCATATTTTTATAGACCCCTTTGACACCTGTCGGGTTGACCTCTGTCGGCTTGGCCTCCGTCAGGTTGATACCTGGTTGGTTGACCTCTGTCGTTAACCTCTGTCGTTGACCTCTGTCGTTGACCTCTGTCGTTGACCTCTGTCGTTGACCTCTGTCGTTGACCTCTGTCTTTGACCTCTGTCGAGTTGACCTTTGAACTCTGTCGTTGACCTCTGGCTTTGACCTCTGTCGAGTCGACCTTTGAACTCTGTCGTTGACCTCTGCCGAGTTGACTTCTGTTGGGTTGACTTCTGTCAGTTTGGCCTCCGTCAGGTTGATACCTGGTTGGTTGAACTCTGTCGTTGACCTCTGTCAAGTTGACCTTTGACCTCTGTCGTCGGCTTCTGCCGAGATGACTTCTGTTGTGTTGACTTCTATCGGGTTGATACCTGGTGGTTTGACCTCTGTTGAGTTGACTTTTGACCTCTGTCGGGTTTATTCTTGGTGGTTTGTCTATCTGTCTGTCTGTCGTGTTGATATCTGATGGGTTGACCTCTATCGGCTTGACATATGTCACCTTGATCCTTATCGTTGATCTCTGTATGTCACCTTGACCCCTGCCGCCTGACCCCTGCCCATGTCGTCTTGACCTTTGACGGTTGACCCCTGACGGTTGACTCCTGACGGTTGACCCCTGACAGGTTGACCCTTGACGGTTTTTTTTTCATTTATAATACTTCCCATTTTCAATTTCAATAAAGCGCCATTCAACCGTCCTATAAAAATATTTCTAGAAAAAAAAATTGAGTTTAACGAAACAATGTATGGACAAATCTAGTAGGCTAAATACTCTTCTCGCATCGGAAAACGAATTTTTCACAAAAAAATATATACACATGCCAATTTTCAATGTAATTGGTTGAATGGTGCAGAAGTTGATATGCTGCAGCGCCATCTGGTGGGAAGATGCAACAAAGAATATAGCACAAAAACCTGTCCATAAAAAAATACATATACATGCCAATTTTCATAGTGATCGGTCGAACGGTGAAACGACGTCTAAAATATATACAAACATCTATTTTTATACATATAGATAGATCAATATGAAATGCGAATCGTAAATATTGTTTCGTAAATTGGCTTTTTTCTGAAACACGTATCAGATTGAAGTATGTTTTCTATAGATTTCAGAAATAATAACGTACAAAGTATGCAAATTAAAGCGGACGGAAAAATTCATCCATGCCGATTTTGTTTTACCAAACCAAAAATTTATATTAACAATGCTACGATTTCGATATATAACTATAATAATTTGATATTTTGAAAATGCATTCGTAAAATTAAAATTACGTTATGTTTTCTTAAAAAAAAAATGCGTGTATATTTAAATACATAATTTTTATTTAATAATATTTTTCGAATGATCAATCTGAAAATATATATTTTATTAATTCCAATTATTTAAATGTATAAGCAGTCATTTGAAAAACTACTAAAATAAATCATTCTAGTAATGGTACATCAGATAGAACTCTAGAAATACTGGGTAATAAATCAACGATTCCCCACTGAACCAATTTCCCAAAAAGCGACCGCATCATCAACATACAATATCCCCGAGATTATTCGCACATGCCAAAGAGGCCATTTATGTACACTTAGCGCATTCATAATTTATGAACCACCTTCGATTCCAGCACCGGAACCATTATCAGCAGCCGCAATATTATAATGTAACGGTACATATGCCTTGGCATGACAGCACAGAGGCTTCTCGGGCTAATAAAATTAGGCCAGAAGATATTTTCGCGAACGTGAAATATGGTCGATAGAGAGCCACTCTTTTCGCAGACGACTTTCAGCAGTTCCATCTCGAAGCTAGGTAGCCTCAGGCGATGCGAACATAAATTATTCATAAGCCGAAACCAATTCCCGGCGCCGCAGAGCCGAATTTACAGAAGCTGAAAAATTTCAGCGGATGCGATCGTCGTGTGTGTAATGTAGGGGTTGGAATTTCTCGTGCGATTTTCCAAGAATTTTTATTGGAAAATTCATTATGGGCTTCATAAATGTTGAGTCGAACTACCCCTTTGACTAACGACTGTATGAATTTCAAATATAAATATTGTATGATATAATATTTATATTGAAAATCTCTTTATTTCAAATGAATCGAAACATCAATATATCAAAAAGTTACAATGCAGAAAATAAGTACAACCCATTGAATGAAATCCCGCACACGTTATATGAAACACATGTCCATTTTTTCCTGGGTATATAAGCGTCGAGCTTTTCATAGACTCGGAAAGGCCATAAAAGTTTTCCATCGCCGAGACGAGCGGGAATCTTCCACTTTAATCAAACAGTAACTGTAGGATTTTACGATCTCAAATCCGGGCTTTTGAGCTATACAGATATACGTGCTGGTGCTATTTTGTATTGTACGTGTCGACTTAAAAAAAGTTTGGTCCGGAAAAAAGGCGTGAGGCCTGAAACGAAAAATAAAAAGAAACACTCGATCATTCTATCGAAATACGCCACTTGTCCCGAAAAAGGCAATATTCGACCCATATAAAGATAAGACTTCAATAGGGGTAGGAAGTGTGTGGAGATCGTTACTGTCCGTCTTTTTGTATCATTTCAGAACAGCTATTATACTTTGTCATTTATTTATTTTAGATAAAATTGCATATTTTCTTAAAAAAATAAACATATACTTAATACATAAAATATATTAAATTCCACAGCGACAGTTTGATATTTTTAGACAGATTATTAATATCGTACATGTTTTAAAATGATGAATGATGAACATTGGTATAGCAATATTAATTTACTTTCATATATAAATTTAAAATTCAATACATGAATTACTAAGATGAGTTGACCTTTTCTGAATTAATCTTTGTCTGAAAAAGGGTATCATTCAGCGGTGAACCGTAAAGCGGATAAAAATGATATGAACTTTTTCTTTACTTTCAAATCGATCACGCAGAAATTTTTCTGTTGATATGATGTCGGAATGTAATTGTATATATACACAAATATTTATTAAACATTATATACACGTTTAAATAAATAACTATTCATATACAGAAAATAATGAATACATTTATTTATTTTCATGAAATTCTATTAAAGATCTTTCTTTCATGATATCTTTTTCATTCGTGCATTTGACATGAGACAAAAAAATATACCAAGTACAATGATTTGTAAATAAATTATAAAATCAAAATATTTGAAATGTTTCATAGGAATAAATAAATTGAACAAAATACTGCATTATTTTTATATTGCACTTTCTGAAATGACTATATAATGCGCTTATGAAAAAGCTACTTTATTTCGACAACGTTGCAAAAGCTCGTAAGAAGCTTTCGTTGATGTCTATCACTCTTATTTTAATTAAAACTTTTCTTGTTAACTCAAAATATAAATTTTTCGAATTTTAAAATGAAAACTTATCGAATGCAGTCACAGTATTAAATGATGATACGATTATATGACGCGAATCTAAACCGAAAATCCGATATGTTTCATAAAAATTAAAATAAACGAAAAAGTTCAATTTTATTGATCACTTAGAGACGCCACATGATTTTTCAAAATAAAAGATAAGTCGTAGAAAAAAAAACATGAAATCACTCAAAAATATTATTGAAACTAGTGTCAACGGTATCCTATCGGAAAACAATTTATAAGAGGCAGTGGTGAACGATGGCCATCATCTATCATCCTTTTTGTTCTATCGGCCATTGTTTATCGACGTGTGAATTCGACAGTTTGCACGAACGCGCATATCAATCTTTCTAGGTAAAATGTCGTTCTGTACAAATTTTCATAAAAAAATACACTGATCCTATATTTGATACGGTACGTCGATTAAACTGAATCGCCATAGTTAAAATATCATTAAATAGGATATTGGCAAAGTTTTTTTACGAATTTTATTTCATACTGTTTGATAAAATTTTTAAAGTTAATCATGTTACGGATAGTTAGTTAAAATGACATTTGACATTAGATTATTTATATTCAATATTAATGTCATATCAAAAAATTTCCATATAAACTCATATAAATATACAAATCGAAATCGCGGAAAATAATCTCCACACGAAACGAGAATAAAGTGCTCGCTTTGTATAAAACGGAAAAAAATCAGAGATATATATGACACTTTTCTATAATTTATTGTTTTTACTCGAACGTGTGTGTGTGTACATGCAAGTTCTCGGATATTATCCGCATGCGGAATAAAAACAAAACGGTCATTTTGATGTCACGTTCCCGCGGTTGTTTGCGCACGTAATATATTCGGTACACGGTTGCGTTTTAATTAAAGCAAAATTGAGCATGCCACACGGTAAAGTAAAAGATAACACCAACTGTTATATTTGAGAAAGTTCTTTTTTTCTGTCGTGTGCAAAATTACTGGCGCCTTTCGCGGAAGCTTAATTACAGATTTTATTGCGCGAGCTTTCGCTTTAATTTTCGCCCCGTCGGCAATAATCTCAGGATAGTATTTTCTATTTTTATTAATTTTTTTATACATTCGAAATAATTTTCGAATACGTAATATTTCTCTTATTTGAATTTTTATACAATTTTGATAATTTAAATGATGCAAAAATGTCGAAATGTCGTTTCAGAAACGTAAAAAGCATTATTTTACTGAGTAATAAAACATTGAAATTTTTGATTAAATTTGATACACTTTTTAATTTACCATTTTTTTTTCAAACAATATTTTTTTGAAAACGAAATACTAAAACTTATTATCAAAACCATGATGAAATCGTTCTTCTTTGAAATTATTTATATATTGATCATGGCAGTACATAAAATCATCAATAATTACGACTGTGTGTCAAAACATCAAGTGAAACTTCATAAGCATCGGGTGAGTGACTTTTCTCTTTGCTGTCAAACGATTTCACGCATCTGCAATTATTATACAACACCGTTTTGCGAGATCGTGTTTTGCATCGCGATATACATTTTAGTACATAACTCAAACACAAATTCAACACGTTTACTCTAGAAAATATTAAATTCAAAATTTTAGCTTATGCAGGCTCAATTTCAAAGATTAACGTAAATCATCCGCTTAGTCATCATAGTAAACGTGGACGTTTACAAACTGATAATGATTCAAAATGTTCAGTATATACGATATAAAATAAACAAGTTTAAAATAGAAACTTACACCATCTTCTGATTTTATTTTAAATTTTACGTTGCATCAAAAATATTTAAGCATCTCGCATTTTCGAATTCAGTATTTTTCTATTAAAATTTAACAGTTGTTTTTAACATTTAACCGGTGTGTTGAATATGATGTTTCAATTTTCTATTACCACAACAAACGATTCTTTCGAATGATCTTCAACCTAAATCTGCCATCAACTATCAAAACCATCAACCAAAAACCTTCAAAACATCAACGCAAACACGAAAAATCATCACCGATTGACCGTTAACAACCATAAAATACGAAACCTGAACAACCAAACACACACGCGCAGAACACGAAGAGCACACCCTATCCAGACTTAAACGCCGCAAATTGCATACGAAAACGTTCGGCACGAGAAATCGAATTAGCGAAGACCCCTGAGCGCTCGCCCCCACCAGATGGGGGCCCAGAGGGGTGCAGGGGGAGCCCCCGAAGGGGGCGCGGGGTGGAGGCGCACCCAGCCCTCAGTAGCGAGTCGGCTGCCGAACCGAACGCAACGGAACATCGCGACCTTTTCACGTACTTTGATTTTTTTTTAATATAAAAATACATATTTTGATAATGAAAAATATATTTTTTTATTCGTTTTAATTGCTGTTGATCATTTTGTTTGTAAATTTTTAAATTTTTGTTTAAATGATTGTATGAAACGTTCGATCGATATTTGTTTTGTATGTTATTCGTTTGGTTGGTTTTTTGTAGTAATGTTTATTTTGTAATTGTTGTTGTCTCAGTTTCGGGTGGAGAAAATTTCGAGGATTTTCCTCCGGCGCGGTCTGCGGAAAAACTTTTTCACTCTCGCAACAGTAGAAGCAACAAGTTGATTTTCCTTCATTGTGTCGAGATTTAAATTTGGCGCTTATCGAAACCCAACAAAAGGATTTCCACAGGTGGATTCAGAAAAGGCGCAGTTTATATTGGATCTATATGTGAGTTTTATTTTTTTTTTTGCTAATTTATAAAATTATAATTTTTTTATGTAATACGAGAGAAATCGGAAACAATTTTCACCATAAATTACATTGATTTAAATTTAAAAAAACTAATGAAACACTAAAAATTCATATTTAAATTTACTTCGAATTCGATTTGATACAATAAAAAATCAATGAATTCCTTATTTTTGAGTAAGTTTTGTTTTTTTAATAGATGATTCTTAGCTGAGCTAAGATTTACGAGTATGTGCTGCGATTTTCTACTTGCGCACATACACTTAAACGAATAATAATCGACCATGGCCTATTTACGTTCCGAATCATTGTAGCCAAAGTCCGTGACCCGTTCCCTGTAAATTCCCTGTCGATATTGTCCAACTATTTTGGATTAAAGTGTTTCATAAACAGTAAATTCTTGCAAAACATAAAGAAGAATAAATATTTTAAAATTTGAATACTTTATGGTCATAATATATTTGATGTGATTTGTGAAAGTTAATTTCTGAAATATTTCGCTCTTATGCAAGGTAGTTTTATACGACTAGTTAGACCGTTTAATTAATTGGGTTAAACACTTCACCGCCTGGATACTGTGAAGAAGTGATTAGACCCAGCTCAGGTACATTAATAGAACATAAAAACACTTGATAACCCTTTTTCATGTTATATTATATAAACGTTTCAATTATTTTTTAGATATTTAAAAAATGTTCTATGTTTGTGTATAAAAATCAATACTACGATGCCAACCATTCTAATCATTATTATACGAACTCTTCGAAATTTTGCTATATTTCATATATGTGAAATAATAATAACTTTTTTCAATTTCAGTTTGAATGTGTCAATCAATATTGGTATTTTTCTGTTAAATGAAATTAAAAAAAAATCATTTGAAATAACCGGATCCATTTTGCATTCATAAAGTTCATATAACGGTCTAGAGAGTTATAAGAAACTCTAAATTTATCCTATATTTTTAATTAAAATCCTTTGTTCTATTGTGAACCAGAATTTTATTCAGTGGCAGTATATACAAATTAAAAAGTATACAGATTATTTAAGTCAGGTACACAAAACAAATACCATACAAAATTCTTTATTTTTAAGCCGAAAGGAAATTGCTTTTCGTATCGATGAATTTTCCCCCGCTTTTCTTCGTTCTCGATATCAGCAGCATGTTTGAGAAAATCAATTTTCGGGAATATTTTACTTTAATTACAGCGTGGGATTAATATGTTTGTTTGCTTCGAGTTGAAATAACGCCAAAGTGAGTTGAATTATTACATCAATAATTCATTTTACACTCGTATTCAAATAATGGCACAAAATTAATACGATTTTCGCAAACGTATACAAATTAACCAATGAGTATGTTTATTTGCTGAATTTTTCGTTAAACTTCTTTGACCTTCGAACGGTGAAAATCTTTTTTGCTCATGTTAAATTATTCATGAAATATTTCTAAACTGAAAACCATTAGGTTTTATTTATTCACATATCATTTTTATATTTTTTGAAACATGAGATGAAAACAAAACGAAAAAAATCCAAGGATGTTGCTATTTGTAGACATCCGACATTTCCCAAGAAATAATACTCTTATTTACAAAACATAAAAATTACCGAGGACAAAATTTCCCATAGCGAGTGATACATTACGTTTTCGCCATAAGTCAATTATCACGTTGTTTTGCCGAGACGCTTCCAGAACAAAAACACGACGATTATTTATCGTGTTTCTGAAACATTTACCTTCCCGCCGGGCGAGTTTGTAAGTTTTGACGTAATCAAATTATTTTATTAAATATAAACAAAGTGGCGCGAAAAATCCCGGGAAACGGGCCCTGGGAAAATCGCAATGGCGCGTTCGTTAGCGTTAACGATGAACCATGGAGGACGCGTTATCGAATTATGAAACACCCAGTTTAAAATGTTACGGCGTGAAAGCTTTTCCGATGATTACTCTCATGTATTATTTATCGATAGTCACCATGCAATTTAATTAATTAAATCTTGAAGCGTTGAAATCTAGGCGTTATAACAACGTGGTTCTGTTTGCGTGGTATAAATATCGTTGTTTTGGGCTTGTAGTTAATTTTGGTTCATTTATAATTTAGTCCAAATAGTGTTGGAAAATTATACGAAATAATTTCTGAACTAAAAATTTTATTTTACAAAAAGCTTGAAAGTTTTATAGAATTTCTTTCAACTTAATTAAATTTCAACTTCATCTTTCTTTTCAATTATCCGTCTAACTAATTTCACTTTTATAATATTATAAAGAAATTTCTATATTGATGTGTTTAAGTTATAATAAACATAATCACGGTAATCTGTGTGTGTGTGTGTGTGTGTGTATGTGTGTGTGTGTGTGTGTTTGTTTTTTGTTTTTTGTTCGAATGACGCTTGCGAGTTTAAAATGATCCACGTGTTGATACGATATTCTAATATGGTCTTTATGCATATACAGTTAACGTCTATAATATGATGCTTATTACCTACTAACTACTGGCTT
>JAOXNN020000006.1:6391200-6413450 GCA_028571205.2 Hydropsyche betteni
GGTGAGCCCAGCGCGCCGAGCGAGCTATACCAACCCAGAGCCGTGGTGAGTCCAGCGCGCCCAGCGAGTGGAAAGGGGTAAAACTTCGAAAAGAACTTTGTCCTCATTTCTACTTCGTGCTAAACAATTACCTTACTTAAGTTTAGTCTTGTTCAAATATATTCTGTCTAACGTTTTAACGAGAATATTTTTAATTACAAATTAAGTCACGTTTACGTTAAAAAGTAACTACTTTTTAATTACACATCAGAATAATCGTTCTTATCTAACTCGTTCATCGTAAATTATTAAATAATCAATGAATGTTTATTTATTGAAATATAATATTATAGTATAAATTAAGAAACTGCAGAATAATTTCAAAAAGTGTATCGATTTTTTTAATTAAATTTTTGTCAAACCTTAGAAATTTCTTTTGTTCTCACATTATTAGCTTTATATAACTGAATTGAATTTGAAAAATATTTCGAGAGCTTTTCACAAAGCTTAAAAGCGATATAACAATCGTAACGCACTCGAGTACAATTTTCTTGAATTCATTATTCGATGGCGTTACGATTTCTTTCACCAGCAGCCGTGGAAAATGTTTCTGACAGGACTTCTCCTGCCGAAGAAAACTTTTTTGCAACTTTTTTTTTTTATTTTTCCGACTTTTTTCCCTTCGAAGACTGCGGGGCTATCGCACGGCGATAATTGCTTTTT
Organism: Hydropsyche betteni; assembly: GCA_028571205.2. Taxonomy (NCBI): domain Eukaryota; kingdom Metazoa; phylum Arthropoda; class Insecta; order Trichoptera; family Hydropsychidae; genus Hydropsyche; species Hydropsyche betteni. The sequence continues at coordinate 6,391,903 of JAOXNN020000006.1, forward strand.
ACTGCGTAACTCAAAACGGGATTTTTTTGCACCGGGCCTTTTTATTTTCCTGTACGTTCTAATATACAGTTTATTAGGTTTTCTTCAACTCATTTGATCTTTTCGATTAATCTCTGAGTTATTCGACACCACAGGCAATCGGAGCTAATTGAATGAAAATATTTCTGAACAGTATGTATAATATTATATAATGCGATGCAAACTCGCAATAATCTCGTTATTTAATATTGGATGTCAGGTATTTTTACTAAAAATAAATAAATAAAAACAATCCAAATCTATCGAGTAAGTTTTAAAAAAATATTATTTTTTAAATTAAAACGAACCAAGCTGCTTATCAAAAACATACACGAGTTATCTCTTATGTTTTGACGAAGGTTTGACCTCAATCAATCAGGCTATACTACATTTGATACTCGTAGCAATGAATAGTGTTTTTTTTTTTTCAATTTCTCTTTATTTATACAATCTATAAACCATTTTCATTTTAACACAGATTTAATGAACGAAAATTCGATTATTATACCAATGATTGATCTGCAACCCTTATCAAATACATGACAAAGGACCAACACCAAAGATATTACAATCAAATTACGCACAGCATTAATTCAATATAAAATATATTCAATTTCCGATTTTCAATAGAGTTTCATGCGTACTATGTCGCGTCAGTTATTTAAATGATTTGTCACCACATTGAACATGTATGCTGGTATGTTAATTACTGAACAAACGTTTCCCGATATATTTCCCCTTTACTCATTGTTCATATGTTCTACCGTTTGAATTTGACATATTGTTTATTCTATCTCAAATAATTATATAATACAATATATACACAATAATATAATTTGTAATCAAAACGAATTCCCGTTCAATTCATTCTCTACTTAATTAAACCTTTTCCGCTGTTTAAATATTTATATTTTTTATCAATACAATACATAAAAATGATGCTATCAAAGCATAATATCATCAAATTTCATACTCTATTCAATAAGTATATAATGTCAATTATTTATTAAATATATTTGACGAAACAATAATGTGCAAGTTCTCATACAGCACTTTTTGTAATCAAAATATATTTATTGAATTATTTAACGATTAATATCAACAAATAAACCCAAAATAAATCAAAAATTTAATTGAGAAAAATGAGGATATTCAAAATTCAATTGAAACCTCTATAAATCACACTATTCTGAGCCATTCGACCAAGTCAATTGGGGTCCAAGAAAACTATGGAGTAAACTCGGGAAACGTTTCACCATTTCAGTCAGGAGTGAGATATTCATCCAAAAGGAGACAAAGGATCCTCCTTCGGGATAACGCGCTTTTCCTTTTCGACGACAATTACTAAACTTCGAATTATTTCGGGACAATCCTTGCAAAAGACTTAGACGCGGCAGAAAGTTTCTTTGGCCCCACAATAAGACTGGATTTATATTTTTGGCAATTTCAGTTTAGGCAGTTTGGCAGAAAATTTGTATATGAAATTTAATTATGTAATTGTTAGCGGTTGGATTCTATACATTTGAGTTTGATAATACTGCCAAATCCATAACTGCATCGTGCTTATTACTTCTATTGTTTGATCAGCTTGCATTACAATGCAAGCTGATCAAACAATAGAAGTAATTAACTATTAAAGTAATTATTCTAGTCTACAGATTAGAGTAATAAATTTAAACATACATAAAACTATGACAATCAATAATCAAAATATATTTATTTACTTAAATATTCAATCGTTATATTTTCGAAAGTATGATAAGTTATGTTTATTGATTATAATTTTTTTTTCGTTTTTAAATATACTAATTTTCTATTACCATTCATAATCCATTCAATATTATATACGCACATAATAATCTTCAACATATAATGGTATTTGGATTCGCATTCAAAATTGCTTTCGCGTTTGTATCACATTCTGTTTGCGGATTAATCTCTCCACCAAATGGTTTCTAACGAATCGTTCTGAATAATATATTAATACGATATTATTTAAAACAATCAGGCTAAATTCGCTGTAATCTCATGACGAAATTCACTTTGATGATATCATTAATATTTAAAATCGCAACAATAGGTATTTCTTTGTAGGTTGGTATTCGCGTTTTTCATTTTTCATTTTTGCACGAGATCAAATATTGAAATGTCGACTTGAACGTAATATTTGCGTATTAAAAGTGACGATAGAATCCTTTATTAACTCTTGAGAATATATTACACGTTTTATTGTATGCGAAACAGAGGTTTTCAAACGTCAAATTGAGGTTTTCATTTGATTTTGATGAGCTTTGAATCCATGTAATAATTGGTTCAAAGGTGCTGAGAGATTTGTTAAGTGTGTTAATTATGATTTAATTTTTAAAATTAGTTTTTTGATTGCATTCGATTACATCTGAATATTTTTACCGTATTTCTAAATATCTTTTTGACTTTGATTGAATTAAATATTATATGATGAATATGAAGTCATAAAATGCAGTTAAAATTAAATATTACAATTACATAAGTAAAACAGAATTTTAAAAAAAATAATAAAAATGTCCTTCTATTATATTTAAACAACAATAAAAATACCAATTAAATTTCTCTCGTTTCAACTCTTGACATTTCGAGAAACGACTTCAAATTATCCTAAAACAGTACGACACATTTTCGGAATCCTTATAATAAATGAAAGGAGACAATGTGTCACATTTATATTCTAAAGAAGAAATTCTCATCACTTCAGCTAATATTGAAAATCTCAAATTTTCCAGTACAACAGATTCGTCGGAAAACTTTTCACATTTCATATGCATGGTTTAAATTTTATTGAAATATTCAACAATTATAAAAACTTTTAATATACATATTATATAAACATGATAGTGGGAAATTTTTTGATTCATTAAAACTAGAAAGTACAAATGTAAATATATATATATGTGTGAAGAAATAATGGCCTTTGTGTATTTTTCGTTCGCATACCCCTAAATGTACCCCGAAAAGGATGAGCATTAAAAGATTCGCTCATTAAAAACGAGCAATTTTCCCCAACATCAACTTTTATTACTTCCACGCCCCACGGCCTGCTCACATTTTGTATATTCGGACCTTTGGAAAACTAGATATTTTAAATATTCATGATGGAGTCGTATAATTTTTAACGGGAACGATGTTTTCGAGATACTAAGTGACGATAAAAATTTTGTTTTTATGAAATATGCATGTCGTTTTAAAAAATAACATTTTTTTTAATGACCTATCATTATCGAGTGGATTTTTTTTTGATTCCATATAATTCAGAGTGTAATCTGTTTTTTTTTATATAAATTGAATGCGATGAAATTCTAAGGAAATATTTTTATTGATGTCATTCATTTCGGAAAAAATACTAAATGAAAAATATTATATGTGATAAGTATCATATATTTTCAAGAATATTTTTTCTCTAAAACACAATTTCCAGATAGGATACTTTTCACAAAAACTAAGTCAATATTCACCATAAAATAAATAAAAATTATTCTCACTTTATCCAAAATCAAATTAATTATCATTTCTAGGTAATCAATAATACAATAAATTTTACATAGACAATATATTTGAAAGCCAATTTTATTGTATATTATTCTATTTTCTTTCAATACATAGCAAATTATTAACAATACCATTGTATCGAAACAAAACGAAAACCCAATCAATTTATCATACGCGTCTCAATCGCCTTCTAATAATAACACGAAGTTTATTTCAATCTCCTAACAAAATCAAATATGAAAACGAAATCGGTCCCATATAAACGAAAGTCTAGATAATTGAATTTTAGCCGAAATAAACCGATCACTTTCGCAGTTATCTGTTTCGTTGAAAAACACGCACACTGTACTCGACCGGGTCCTTTGTATCCTTTCATACGTAATATTGTTTTCGAAAGTCCATTTGTCTTCGTAACAAGTATAATTTATGTGTGTCTACTTGGGAAATGTGCGTGTGTATAAAAAGCTGAAATGAGAAGTCGTATAATATGTATTTCTCTGAACAAATATTACGCTTTGTGACGACTGGGGATTCGCTTCAGCGTTCGAGTGTTCTCTCACGTGTTTGACTTTTTCAGAATTACGTGCTTTTTGATTATGTTTGTATGATATGTGGATTTAAATTCGAGCACACGGTTTGGTTTAGTTAGAAAACCGATTTTATTTGAAGTATAAACGTTCGGTTATTGAATAAATAGTGGCTTCATGAGTTATTTCCATTAAAATTTTTCTAAACAATCGTAATGTATTTCAATTAAAATTATATTAAATGTTTAAATTTTAGATGATTTAACTAGCCAATTCTAGGATTGAATTAAATCCAAAGCGCTTCCATATTTCAAAAATAAAATACAATATAAGATCGAACCTTTTTATTTTACGTGTTGAAACTCTTGAAAGTTTTTCCGTACGTGCTTATTATAACTTCTCTTCTCCCGATTTTTTTTACAATAATAAAGTTGTATGAAGTTGTTGTTTTTTATCAAATATATAATATTTTTATTTAAATATGTATTTATATCTTACAGTTGATTTCCTTGGACGGCGGCTAATCAATTTTACGGTGAGTACATTTTTTTAATTATAAAATACATATAACTCGAATTAATAAGAAAAACTGCCCTTTAAATTTGAAATTTTTTTTAAAAAAATTTCTTTACTTTATATCGAAATATAAATTTTTAATTTGGTTCATGTTCAAATATTAACTTTTATTTTATAATAAGTGTAATTTTCTTTTATTAATTTTCTGTGAAATATTATAATAATATTCAAAATCTAGAAAAAAGTAATAATTTTATTTGAAAAATATCAATACATTTAATAGTGTTCTCATTTTAATTAGTACGAAAAGTAAATTTTTAATAATTTTTAGTAGAAATACAAAATGTTCTATTCCAACCAAAGTTAAAATATTTGAACCGAAAACCTTAAATAAACGCTCCTTGATATTAAATATTAATCAAAATATGTTCAACATTTGCATAGTTCAAACGAACAAGTCGTTCTAAAATATTTAATTTTCATCACCACAAAAACATGAACTCGGCGACCGAAACCTAGTTAAAAACGCATACCTTTTTAAGAAAAATGAAAGTTTTAGAACAGCTTAACCGATTTCTCATTCACATCTCACCAACACACTTTCTACTGCATGAAATATGCCCGTTCTGAAAATGTCCCATTTTTTATTGCCGGCCTTTGTCATTTTTCATATTCGCGTTCGATGTTCGTCGTTTCGCGCCTCTTTCGCCCTCTATCTATCCAAGCTTTCCTTTTTTCCCTTAACGTTTTTTACACGATTCCCCTCAGTGTCTCCTTTTATACATTCAATAAAATACCCTGGAAGCTAAAAGGCCCTCGGCTCGAATAAAACGCAGTTTGACGACACCTCGTCCATTACCGACGCCATATTCGCGAAAATTATCGGCGAAATTTTCCCGACGAATAAGTATCGCGTGTATAAGTCGTTTATTTTAACGTTATGCTTCGGTGGATGTCCCCAAGGAATGACCTTTTGTTTTGTTGGAAAAGCGTGATCTTTTTTTCTCTCGTTTCCGAGGAAAGCATCACATTATATTATGTGAGTTGGAAATACGCTGAAATTTTATTACACAGACACGGGAAAAAGAGTCAAGCACTTCCAATTTTCCAATAGTTTTAAATGAATGATATGTAATATGATATGATATGTTTATGAAATGTGTTTATTTGTATGTTCTTACTTTTTATATAAAATTTGTATACTAAAAAAAATTCTTAAACTTTTTTTAGACATTTTGAAAACGAATGATCAAAAATTTAACGTCACTCACTCAACGAATTATGAAATCAAAAAGTTATCCTTTATTTTACATTAAAATAATGATCATATAAAAAAACATCCAAAATGATAATACATGATATTCTTTTCAAAGAAAATAAAATGCTTTTTTCTTAATTAGGTAACAAATTTTTCCTCATCAAATTAATTCATTAATCAAACGTAGAATCTGAAAAAATATATGATATTATTTCCGTAATTAAATGAGTCCATTTTGTGATTGTGATGTTACATCACAGAATATACATCGAAACAAATATCGCAAAATTCGATCCGTGTATTTCTGTTTGCAAAATAAAACATGTCGTATATTTTCTGTATAACATTGGAATAATGAACGCGAATTAAACGCACGCTATATTTTCCGAGAAGCGTACACGAATTTAATGGTTTTACGTAAACAAATGCTGAAACGTACATAAAAACCACACAATCCAGTATTATACCGTCGTCTAACGCATTAAATTACCTTGTACAAGCCCGAGTATAAATTCTAATTTGTTTCGTTCCTGAAAATTCGGGATTTTTTAGCGAAAGGTCGTCTTTGATATGAAAAAAATATATGCGCGTTAATTGCAGAACGTTCGGATCGTCTTAGTTGAGAATGGAAAAAGTTTTTCGTTTCGATTATAAGGTCGACGGGTTTTGCATATTTTCTTAAGAAAATTCTCTTTTCTCGCTTGGAAGACTGAGAAAAAGGCTAATTTTATATTCGACATTGATTAACTCCGGAGGGTTTGAGCTCGGTAATTAAGGCAAACAATGGAAAACGATGAAAAAGCCGTACATAGAATGAGATGAACAAAAAGATTCCAAAGGATAATAGGACGCATTAATATGTATTAGATTGTAGATTTTGATTTTCATCATTTCAAAGTTTTCATATTTTCATTTTACATTAATTAACTTTTCTCTTTGATTTAGCTATAAGACATGCCACAAATACCTGATGATTCTAAATACAGATAAACATATTATAGATTCGACTAAGATAACAGATAATAAACATAGACTGAAAAAAGTTTAAATTAAATAAATTTCGGTATTTTTTACATATAAAAAATTGTTTTTTCACGTATTGTGTACTCTCGGAAAATTGTTTTTGACAAGAAAGTACTTCGTTTACCATGTCCGCCTCGAAGGAAATGATTTCGCAAAAAAACATAACAAAATATTTCAATTCTTCGTTTCGAGAATTTGTAAGAACACAGTTGCATTATATATTTTCCATTATATGAAAAAAAGATTTTTATCACGATGAAGTTTTTATCGGTGGAAAAAGAAAATTTCGATTGGAAAATTCGGAAACTCTGAATGAAAACAGACCAACTTTTCCACTTACAACACAACGATTCTTTGTTTCATCGTATAAGAATAAGGTATGAGAAAAAAAATAATGAAAGCATTCTTGTTGCTGATATTATATAAACAAATTGAATTAGATTTTCTTTATTATAAAAAAATGTCGATATTATCAAGTTCAGATATTTCAACATTTGTTTTTTTATTTCAATTAATTCTTTTATCAAACGATTTTTTTTTTCAAAAAAAAATATCTTTACTTTTTTTGTGAGTCAATTTGTATACGATTAATATTATTTTTAATCTTATTTATGAACCTTATCGAGCATTTTTCAGAAAAATTATTTTCGTTTACTAAATTAGAAAAGGCTTAAATTAAACTCAAATATACTTTATCCACAGGAAAAAAACTTATTATTTTATCTTCATATGAAACAAGCTGATTTCAAATACTATATATTTAATCCGCAAACCCCGCTTACTTCAATGGGAAAACTCCTAACATATAACCGACAGAATATTTTACAAAACTTAGACGCACAAACAACAAAAGTATATACTTTGAGAAAAACTATATTTGCGCACACCTTTCAGCGTACAAAGTGTAAAGTTACAAGAGTTTTCAGCACAGCGCCAACTTGAGTCCCTGGACACTCTCCGCCATTGTGCACGGAACATATCTATTATATGTGTTTAGCTTTCAACACTGTCCAAGTGTTGCCTCGTCTGTTTGCGCTGCATTTCAGGATTCTTTCAGGTCTGAAAAGCCGTTTTCAGACAGCGAGGCTTTCAGCGTTATGAGCGGCGAGCGCGAACTTTGTCCACGACATGCAAATTTACTGGCGAATTCTCGATATAGCCGTGTTGCGAAGCGTTTAAGCTAGTTTGCAAATATTAAATCCGCTTAATCCTGGATGAGACTTTGATCCGAAACACAGGAGTTTTGCCTTGAGTTTAATCTGAACGGAATGGCGGAGTTAAGATATAGAGAATCTTGTGATTTTTGCTGTATTCATCATGTCGCTGATAATGCACGAAATTCATAGTTATATAATGTAAACACGATAGGTTTATCGACAAAACACAGAATGTTTTTTGAATATTTTTTCGGGTGCTTTGAGAAAAATATACACAATAAAGTTACTGCGTGAGAATACTAAGTAACTTTTTATGATAAAATATCATTTTATTTTCTTTTCGGAAATTCCTATTGTTTGTTTTCGCAATATACGAAAAATTCAACGTGCTTAGTATTATATTATATCTAGGCAATGTATTGCGGTCGAAAATTATAGTATTTTTGTTTCAAAATAAAATTCGTTTTTCCATTCTAATAAAATATGATATTATATTTGGATTCGAATAGTTCATAATTGTTCCCATGACTTTTCCAATCAAATACCGATACTTTACTATGTTAGAACGCTTTTCCAACTTTCCACATCAAAAATTGAACTAGGTCGATAATATAACTCTCATATGAACAACTTACGAGTGGTTTTCTGAAGCATATTTACAGAGTTCAAACAAAATTTCAACAAAATTTAATAAATTTGGCATCAAACAAAATATATTGTATTCATTAAAAATTATTGAATTCAAAGTATTTTTTATTTCATTTATTAATTTCGTTTGGATTGAATCAAAACATAAATATCGCATATCGAAAACACGATCGCTTTATTTCCAGAGGCATCATAACAAAAAAAAATACCTTTACATAAAATTTATATCACGTATCCGAGTCGAAAAAGAAAAATGCTTAAAATTCATCTTCTTTTTCGCTATTTTCCGAAAATTCTTTTATTTTTTCAGCGTATTTATTTATTCCCCTTTCGTCGTCTAATTAGCTTAATCGCATTTCGTTCGGCGTAATTATACGGAACGATCGAATCGTTCTTCCTTTCGAAAGAAAAGTGCGCTGTAATCAAATAACAACTTCTATCCTTCACTTAGCCCTTTTAAAATAATAATTAATCCTCCGATGGAGGTTTCGTCGACGAATTTTGACGTTTTAGATGCGAAAAGTTGCCCGGAGCGAGTTTTCCCGCAGCGACGATTCGTCTTAGTTTCGAATTTTCGCAATTCCGCGCCAATTGTTACACTTCAAATCGTCGCTTAGTGGTTGATATTTCATGTATACATGTTTTGTGTCTTTAATATTATAACTTCTCTAATTAGACTATAGTTTGAAAGATTGCGATGTGAAGTATTATATTATGTAACTTTGTGCTCGAACGCTCTCGGGGATTAACCGAACTCCTTTCCATTTATAAAATTTTAATGAGCATTCTCAAGTTTTACATTTAATATTTACGTTTTGTTTACATGAGAGTTGATTTATGTGTGAGCATTTTTGAATCCGATGCTTCTTTTGGGTACATTTGACTTAATTCAACATTGATGTATTTGCTTGAATTTTTTACAAAATCTATCATGAAATATTTATTTTCAAATTACTATGTATAATATTCCGTATCATATTACTGCTATTCCAGCATATATTCTTGAAATCCAAGAACCAACAGAAATGTTACAAAGATATTTGATACATTAAAGATGAAAGAGAATGTACATTAATACGTAGCAATATATAATATATTTTTGAAACATCCTGATTTTTCCACATTACCAAAACTGACTCAGATACAATTTCATACGATGAAAAATTTCAATACGATGAACATTTCCAAAACTCTTCCAATTTATCACGTCCCAAACTTGAGCTACGAATTCGGCAACTGTATGACAACCCAAGTTGAACGAAAACTCGAGTATCATTAATTCGTCACGTGTAACTGTCCATTTCTGGAAAAAGCATTTTGCCACCTTTCAGCGAAAATGGTTCCCGTGGGAAATCAAGCCTCCGTGATGTGAAACTATTGTCAGCAATGGACAAATGATCCCTTTCGGCGACCACCGATCACGTACCGATTTATAAATATAAATTTACAGAACTCGTTGTATTTATTTATCGTATATTATTATATAATGTTTATGCGGGCGTTTAAAATAATCGTTTGTTTAATCTGTATTCGTTGGTGTTAAATTGTGTTTGAAGGTCTTAGAATCGTTTTGTGAGTTGCCGCCGCGTATTTTATACTGAATTTTATGTTTTTGTTTCCATTATTTTGCTATTATATTTCGATTTAAGTGATGTATTTCTTTTTGAAAGTTTTGTATCTGAAGATGAGCGATCAACAAGTAGTTGAATTTTATTCAACAACTTGTTGTATTGTAACGGCTTAAACGCGCCTATAAAGTTATAATACCTATTTCATCACAAGAATTTGTAAATTTGACAATTTCTTGTATTTATTACATTTATTCGTGATTAATCGTTTCGAAATTTTATACATAAGCTTCAAAACAATTAGCGGAAACTCCATTAAGCCCGTCTTCTATCAAAACCTTTTTATATTCAAAGAATCTTTTATCGAAATCAAAAACTATCCCCTATTGACCTACAAACATAAACATCCCAATCGACCTAAATGCAACAAACCCAAAACTCAACCCCTTAAAACGCTTCAAGATTATCAAAAAAATATTGCTGCAATTCAAAAATTTACATACGGAACAAACAATTCTAATACTCTTCATTCCAAACTAATTTTGAAAACCGACATTCAGTTCTATATTCATTTGATATTATACTTTTTCGAAATAGCATTTCAATAAAGTTTAAATGCCTTAGCCATCGCTTTTCATTCAAATTCTTAGCACGTGCTAATATAATGAAACACATTATTAGCAGACAAGCCGCGTCCGAGGCCGAATGCATAAATATGGCGATTATTATTCGAGTAACTAAACAATATGGCGGTTTATATGAAGGTTTGAGACGCGGGGTTGTGACCCCATAAACCGAGGCACTTTCGCGAACCCTTAAAGTAATTATTCGAAGCGGCAGTAAAAGCCTCGGCGCATAAAGCCTGTTATATTATTATTATTATATGATATAAAAGCAACTAGTATGAGAAAAAGGGTTGTTCTAAGTCGCCTTAATATTGTACGAAATTCTTCATGGTCTTTTGATTAAAGATGTCAAATATTTTGAGTTTAAGTGGTTAATTAAAAAAAACTTAATCAATCATAAAAAATATTAAAATCTAACAATATTTTGATTCAAAAATTATTAATTCAAAAACATTGTCAGAAATCAGAACAATCCAGACGCGTTCGCCAAAATCAATTCTAAACTGAGCCTTAGTTAAATAGTATTCTCAAACAAACATTTGCCTCGAACGTAAAATGACTGGTTCGTTTACCGAATTGCTTTTTCGGCCGAATATTCTACTGAAATTTATGTACCATTTGACGGTCGCTTCTTTGGACGACATTGACGATAAAAGTTCGCCTTCTTCTTTCGTTCCATCGTTGAAAAGTCCATTTAAAAGCCTTCGCTTGTACACGAGTTTATTCCTATTTTATTTTCTTCGTCTTTACTTTTTTCGTGAATCTTTCCGTTTCGATACGAATTACGGACAAAGGAGTAACCGCATAACGTAAAAAGCGATACTTTTATTTTGAACACTTAGGATTTTTTCAATAGTTTTTATTTGTCAATAATGAAACACAATCTCTAATCAAAAATAAAAGAAAGATCAGCCGGATGTAATAAATTTTTGTGTTGGTCAATATAATAAATTTATTACACAGACTAATAAATTAATATTTCATCTTAAACCATCCAAATAATATGATTTTATTTGATTTCATAGAATCGAAATGAATGAAAATTCTTTATAACAAACAATTATTACAACGCAATTCGATACTTTACGATTGTTATTTAAACTTAACCTTTATAAGAGGCGAATCGCAAACGAGTGGCTTATACATTCGAATTGGAAAATTGTGAATTTTCATACCTTTCAAATTAAATTTGGCGCGGCTTCTTCCCACACTGTGGCCTATATTGAGTTACGCGGATCACTTTGAATATTTTCGCAAGAACATTTCGATTTGACCCTTCTCGATACGGTGTCGATATATAAAACTTCGAAATTGAATATCGCGGAGTGGTTATAATATTCATTTTATTATTTTACGCCTTTTTATAATTTGTGCGATTTTATATAAAAGTATACGATATCTTTTCTAGACACAATCTAAATAATACGTCCAACAATGAAAACAAATCGTAAACGATCGTTATGATGAAGACTGTCGTAAAACATCTTCAATACAACCTTCAACGCCTTTGGAAGCAATCGTTTCGAAGAATGTTATTAGGAAATTTCCTACGCCGTTTGTGCGGAAAAGGACACAAAAATTAAGGCCGTAATTGGATTCGAACGTTCAAAAAGAGGGCCAAATCCGCAATATTGCACCTCTGTGTGAAGGTGAACCGAATAAAGGTCGAAAATTGTGGCGCGTTTTCGAAAAATAAATGGAAAAAGACGGAAAAATTTACCGGGGAAGTTTGCTCTTTGAGGAGATAAAAAGGAAATAAAAGCGGGTTTGGTTTGTATGAGTGTCACTTAGAACAGTTTGAGTTCTCTTCGATGTTGGTATTTGCGTTTCGTGGATTTTTCCAAACCAAAATGAAAATGATATTTTTATTATTTGAAATAAAAATTTAATTCAATGTTGTCACTTTGATATTTATGTCCATTTTTTCATCAAAATTTTATTATTTTCAGTAGGACTGTATGCATCAATCGAAATACATTTCATTAATATTTTACATCAAAATTGCACTTTTATTTGAGTACAATTCTGACATTTATGAAATTTCATTATTTAATTATTATTTTTTGACAATTTCGAATTTTTTCTCTTAGTGTCATCATGATAAAGAATTCGAAGCAATAATACCTTTTATTTGTTTCCCTGGTAATATTTTCAGATAATAAAATAGTTATATATCCTAAATTTCTATGTACACTCAAACCGTAAAATTTTAATTATTTGGGAAGAATGACTACTGTATTTCTGAATGTTCAAAAAAAACATATTATACCAGAATGCAAGTGTTAAACAAATTAACAAAATTAAAACGTATATCATTTGATCAAGTTTTTTTTTTTTTCAATATTTTCAACTTATTCATGCAAAATAAGTTCTATGTTTCTACATCACAAAATTTCATTGAGGAAAATAAAATTTTCAATAATAACTAAACTTTTTCATTTCGAAACACCACACATTTTATGTTCACTCTTTTTGCAATAAACCTGGATTTCTCACATAAAATTCAAACATACAGTAATTTCATATCCACAACACTACAAAAACTTCAAACACTCATTCTAAACCGAGAAATACCAATGCACAACAGCCACAACATAAGAAAACTAACCAGACACCGATACAATATCAAAAGACCGACATAGTTGAGAACGATTCTAAAAATGCGAATCTTCATAATGCGACTACTAAATGCACATATCAAGGTGGTTTTTTTTTTTAATATTTTTCTTGTGAACACAAGCTTTTAGCGTTGTTATTATGCGCACTTGCAATATAAAAGCGAGCAGGTGTCGGCTGGATAACGCAATTTTCCTCGCTAAACTATAAAACGTTAAGGTGCTTTTATGGTGTATGAAGTGTGCGTAAAAACAAAATGATGTCCAAATAGAAAAATATTGTTATTGAACGAAATTCGAAAGTGAGTTTGAATTCATTTTTATGTAGGTGAGTTAATATTTATTTTTATATAGACATTTTTGTTTATGCCACATTTTCTCTAAGTACGTGAATAAAATAGTTGAAAAAATATTAAATTATATAAATATGGAAATAGTTTGACTATATATTAAGCATTAGTAATACGGAAAAAAAATTATCGAATTGGTGCTTCATCTTTTTAAATGCACGCTATCGACAATAACGATTTCCAGTTGAAAATAAATTTCCCATTGGAAAGAAATAAAAAGCTTTTTCAAAATGATTTTTTTTTCAATACTTTATACTCACGAAGTAGACGTTAAAGATTGAAAGTAAATAGTTAAAATTAAATTAAATAGTAATAGTAAAGTTTAAAGTAAACAACTTCTTAGAAAAACTAAGAAACTATTTACAGTCCATCAATTTCAATAAAATTGTTTTATTAAGTCAATATTTGGTCTGATTTTATCAATGGGATTTTCGTATTGGCATCAAAAACAAAGAAATGTTCGGAAAATATTATCAAATTTTAAATCGAATTTTTCAATTTACGAATACACATTTTTATAGAATATTTTACGTATCAAGCATTTAGGTTATGTAGTTTTTTCTTTGTACATTGCACCAATAAATTTTATTTTTTATCTCACAATATAATGGAAAACTGAGTTTTCCAATAACAAGCACAAATCCTATGGGTGATATTTCAAAACTTTTTTAATCCCAGCGACATCTTCTCGTTCGAAACGCAACTTCCATTACATTTTCCGACACAATACATCCTTAAACCAAATTAAATTTCGGCAAAAACAAACATTGAGCAATCATATTCACACATCGAACAAACAAAACACGATCAATCACAAACAAAACTAAAATACCCCCCCAACGAACCAAAACACAACCATCGCTCAGTATCAATTAAACGGTGACGTTCGCAAAATCTCACCGATCCCCAGTCATTGTATACATTATCGGCATATCGATGTCTTCGCTTAGGCTACATCGAAGCCTCTAAGATTAAAGGATATTCGGTTTCCTTGCACGTTAATAATGGCGTGTACATATAATTAACGTCACGTCTCATTAGGCGCCAACCCTTTGCGCGCCGAAAACGGATAATTGACGGTATTTACATTGGTAAGTTACAATTCACTAATTTTGTAAACGGGATATAAATTTGTTGATAATTTCAATTCAATAACATAAAAAACTTAAATCATAATAATATTAAGCATATTATATTTTTCTTATAAGAATTTATTCAATTTTTTTAATAATTCTCTTTATAAATTTTAAATATATTCCAAAAGCATGAAGATTATTATAGTCTTTACCATAACAGAAAAACAAGTGTATGTTTTAGCTTGTATAAGCTCAAAAGTACCGAATTCTTTGACCTCACAAAAGCACAAAGACCTCAAAAGTCGAGTAACTTTCGTTAAACTCTGATGAAGGCTCCGGGCCATGAATTCGACTATAATAATTTAATAAATTATCTTGATTAATATTTTATTATAATTTTGAGTCAGATAATTCTATATTATATGAAATCACAATGCTCTTTAATGTTTTTAAGCGAAAAGTTTGAGAAATTAATTTACAAAAAATTCGTAAACGAATACAAACACAACAGATACTCTACTCTGTCATGGTGGCCGAAAGATATTAAATTTCCACGGAATTCGGTTGAAACTTTATTAAAATATTATAGTTATGTTTATATAAGTTCAACTTTAAAGCAGTTTTTAAACATTTAATTTCCTTCTGAGTTTTCTTTGTTTTTGAAATAAATTTAAATTTTATGCATATGAACCGTATTACACTTTCACCAAAATATTATACATACTTTAATATAATAAGAAAAATATTACATCGTTCATTTAATTCAAATACTATTAAAATGAAAATTGTTATATTGTTATAATGTAAACAATACAAAGCTGTTCTCACAAATTCAAATACGGCCCAGTAGAAAACTCATAAAATCCTTGAAAATGATTGACGCTAGCTAAAAACAAGAAATACGATATGTCACAAAACAATCTCGAAACCTTGCAAAATAAAAAGCCCTCATGTAGTACTCAAACGACACACATTTAGGAACAAAAGGGATGTTGCCCTTTGGCGCCAATTTTTCGGTCTCTTTGACCAAAAAGCGACCCTTTCGCACCCACAAAACGACAAAAACACCACTGAATTTATACCCAACATATTTTACGACATGCATATAATTTAATTTAATTATTCTTCATATATTCTCAGTTAATTCAAATATATTCATATTAACGAATTCAAAAAAATATTAATCATTCGTCTGAATAAAAAAAGCAAAAGTTTTAACATTTCAAAAAGTATTTTTTTAACAAATTTTACAGAATTTGCACTTTTGAATTATATTCATTTCATAAAGGCCATGTGATTTTAAGGATACGAGGCTTGACCATTTTTCGAATTCGAACCGAGCTGACGAAGCCAATTCCACAAGGACCCTGAAAGGACCGAATTCCTTGCTCGGGTTTCTAGTTCTTCGTGAAATAAATCCGATATTCAAACGCTTTATTCAATCCGATATCGGAAATTCTTCAGCACTGTCAGATTTTAAAGCGAAAAATGAGAACGTTCCACTCTAGTTCCGTCGATAAATTTGAATAGTCTGTTTTTTGTGGTGCGATCTGAACGTAGAAAAAATTTGAATAAGTTATATTTGATGGAAACTATAGTTTAAAATTCAAACTTTTTTATTTAGTCAAATAATCAATGAATATATTTTAATGTCTTGACCTTTAAAGTTCAAGATATTGTATTATTTGATTGATTTTCTTTGAAGTTTTTATATAGAAATTTAATAATATTTCAATTTTCAATTAAGTATACTATTATATAATGTTTAACCTTTTAGAACAGTTCTAAAAAGATTAATTTCACATGACGCGTACAAAATCCAATTGATCACATTTATTTTCAGCAACGGAAACATCTACGAGAATTAATTAACTCGATTCTGCGAAAACCCACCGCATCGTACTAATAACATTTTCCGAGACGAACAAAGGACGTTGTTTTTATTTATTTCTCCTTATTTTTTTGGAGACATTTTGTTTTCTCTAGCGAAACATCGATTATGAAAGGCACGTTTTGTATTGTCATGTCGGAGGACATATAAGGTGATATGGAAGCTTTGATCGCTAACCGAAGCGTGAAAACCTCAAATGTATACTTTATATAAAAGAAAAAAATAGGATGAAATACATTACGGAATAACTAAAAGGGAGACGACCCGAAATCCCGTCGGATGCATTAGATATTCAAATATCTTCTTGGATCTCTTTTTTATTCCCAAATGGAGTGTCTTTCGTGAAAAATAGTACAAATTCAGTTTTATTTTATCGCAAGGTATTGAATACATCGTACGATGAAATTTCAGACGTGTTCTGCCAGATATGGCATTACAACGGATAGGAAAGCGAATGTCCTTTGTCAGCAGAAGGCTTTTCAACTCGCACAAAATGACAGTAGTTGAACATGGAAACAATGCTAAATGCACACAGAGTTTGTCAATTAAATTTTGCTGAAAATTCGCACAATTTCAATGCCGGATGTTCGAATTGATAAATCAAATATCGAGAAATATAATTTCATTTTTGTCAAATGATTTCGATCTCTGCTTTTATATTTTCAATGAATTTCACTTTATACATTTGTTTAAATCAATAAAACGATATTATTGTACAAATTCAGCGAAAAAATATTCTGTATATTCATGAGAAACCAAATTTTTGCTCATTCAATTGAAAATTTCTTCATTCTAACTTTTAAACATCTTAAATGAAATTCACAACTATAACACATAAAAAATAACGCATAATGTATTCAACGTCGTTCACCCTTTTTCTGAACGTCTCACCTTCATTAACAACGAGCGAAAATTCAATAACGAGCCTTTCAGCTGAAAGCCACCCTTAACGCGACACCAAAGAACGTGCTCAACAGCTTTTTTTCGGCCAAAGTTCAGACAACCCTATTATCAAATCTTAGAATTTTCAAAATGAAAATTCTCGCACATTTCTTAGATTGATTTTTTTACAACCTCAATTATAATATATTGGTGCCTGAAATCTGAGATGATTCAAAATGGAAAATTCCAGATAAATGAATTTCAATTTTTTATGTGTTATTTCATTCCGTGATTTAATATCAATTTTTATTTATATTACGTATCACATTTCTTGACATTCTAAACCTTTTTTTTAAGTGTAGCAAGTTGACAATTGTGCCGAGTGTTGGAAGAAAGGATTCGTTTGCATTGTTCTTTTTTACGCTCTAATAAATATATACAATGTTCTAGCATTGAAACAGACAAACACAAATTTCCTTTTCAGAGAAATTCGAATGCAGAAATGTGTATCGCGTGGAAAAAACTACATTTTCAGAACACATAAAGTATATTTAAATTCAATCGAATTTTTCTGAACGTGCACAAAATTTTATAAGGCTATGAAAAACACAATCAATATCAAAACTCTCAATTCATTTTAATATCATAATAATGATTTTATACATTTACTACTACGAAAAAAATACAGAATAACAAATCCACTACATCAAACGCACATCAAGGCGAACAAATTCCGACAAGAAACGCGAAACGCACTTAACATTTCGGATGAAATGTGATTTTATATTAGGCTCATCATGTTATTTCAGAGACAAATCCTTTTCTGCGTGTTTTGACGGCATCGCGACACTCACGACCACCATTAATCCTGTTCGGATTTAATCCAGGACCATCGGATGACTGGTAGGCCTTCATGGCAGCCAGATCCCGTGAAATCCTTATTAAATTGCCGCGGCTCGAGTGACGTCTAATTTCGCTGGGTACCGCTTTTTGATGGCGGACGCGTAACTTGCCACTGATTTATGACCACTGCTGGTATAAAATTGTCAAAGGAATAACCTCTTGGAATATCAGAGATGTGCTCGTTATGAGGGCGTGAAAAAGTGCTGGATAATCGCTTTGCAGCGTGAAAATGTTTTAAATTTCGCGATATTTAACTGCGACAGAGTATAACTATAAATTTAAAATCGATATAATATATTTGAATCATTTATTTCATAGAAAAACTATTGCTGATACATTTTTATATGTATGAAATTTAGTGATCGTTATGGAATTTTTTCGGTGAGGAATATTTATTTTATTCTGTGAAATATGATGAAAGGAAAGTAAATATTTTTTAAACATGTTTCCGATATTTTATATAAACAATTATTCATTTTATTCAACATCAACATGGTTTGAATCGTTGGTTTTTGTAAAATATTTTGAAAATACGATTTATATTAAAATATATAACTAATTTAATCTAACGAACCTTTACTGAATCATCTTAAAAACTTAATAAAACATTTATTAATCAAATTAGAACCTCACCGTTAAAAGATGACAACCGCGTTTTTCTAATGGCAAAATCTATGAAAATTCGTGATAAAATATCGCAGGCATTCCTCCTACAAAAATAATTACGTCCCGAGAGGCTACGCAGCATTTTGCATGTTATTTTGTACAAACACACTCGTACTATTTTGAGATGTTTTCAGTCTGAAAATTTCTCATACCTTCACTTCAGTGCTTGAGTGTTGCCAAATGAGGCCTTCGTGGAAGAATGTGGGCCATATTTCCTTCGAGACGACGGAGCTTTATTCAGCTGATGTGTGTATTCTTGTCGAAGAGTTTTCGAATACGCTGAAAAAATCGCATTTCGAAATGTTTTTAGATGGAAAACTTTTTTTTTCTATTTTCGGCATTGTATTTTCTGTCTAGCAAAAAATTTTATATTGATAACTGATAGTTTTTTATTTGTATGAAAATTTATACTAATTAAACACTTACGTCTAATGAAAAATTCAACAAAATTATACTGTATGAAAGTAAAAAAAAAAAACGAAATTCAATTATGAAAATTATTTTCAAAATTTGAAAAAATCCAATTTTATTAGAATATTAAAGAAGTAAAGTGAATCGTGAAATTCTATGAATAATCAAAACTTATTCTAACCATAATATTGTCATTCAGTCTGAAAAAATACGCAGAACTGCTTTAGTCATTTTACTGCAGACTTTTTCAAAAAAATATATTTCATATTTCGAATCGAAAGTACCTCCATCTCCATCAAAAATCTTTTTTTGTTATTAAATTCAACCATAGACTAAAGGGCTCTTTGAGAATATAGCATGCATTTTTCGTAGAGAACAAGCCGGGCGTAAGTCCCTCTTTACTATCCGATCTCAACGAATTTCTTTGCTTGTTTCCTTCATTTTATTCCCTTTTTCATATTGATTCCTGACGCATAATTGCTTCCAAACTCAAAGGCAAGCCGAAGGATTTTCGGTTTCCGAACGAGCGGACGTCTCTCGCTCGTTTTGTCGACATGAAAGAAGGCCGATAATATTAAATGTATACTTGATTGGATCAATTCGAGTCTTCTTGTCGCTTTTCCGAATTCCACATAACAATATTTTATTATTATATTTTCACGTCTGATTGCTCTAAGTACAGTCAAAGGTTGCTATTTGAAGCCGATGTTTGAATTTTTTACGTTTGAATGATGGAATTTGTCAAAAATATAAGTTTTAATGTTATCATACTACACAGGCTATATTATAAAATGATATGGTCTTTCTGATAACGTTGGAAGATCGAAAAAATTTATTCATCGTGTACAATAAATAAAAATTAACTTAAGGAAATAAATAATAAAACCTCTAAATTGTTTCAAACCAAAAAGTAATGAGCTATTATCATTTCAAATATAGCCAAACTTTAATAATTCAATCAACAAAAATCTGTGAATTTGACTGTTAACTAGACTGTTTTTTCATGTGTCAGTGACTTTCGCATAAAATTATCATCGACTTATATTTTCAAATATACCCCAAATTTATTGAAATAAATTTCAAATTTTAGTTTCGCAATGAACTCGGTTCGTAACAAGGAGTTTTGAGCCAATTTCATACTTCGTTACGTTCGCTTCTTCATTTTCCATCTCATTAGCCCTCAGAATAAAATACACCCAATTTATATAATAAGACCTTAGCTGATTGGATAAAATGTAAATATTTAATAAAATATTTATTGATCGAAAATTCAAATCACCGTAGTATCATAATTAATTCATTATTCAACACTCTACGAGCGCCCTCAATCCATGTTATAAATTTCTACTATGAAAATTAATAATCTCCGGATAGTTAACCGCTAATTGTTTTTTGTATAAAAAATATGAATTAAAAATCGCATAGTAGCAAATTTGGAAAAAATATAAAAAAGTGTCTATTCAAAAAATATTGTATTATATTATACAATCTAATGCTGTTTATCTTTTTTTTGTTTTCAGCCAAAATGAGGAGGGCATCGTTAACACCGATGATGAGCCAGAGTGGACAAGAGCCTCTGATAGTCGTTGAAGAATCAGGATGTCTGGAAGAAGAAGAAATTCGTACGGACTCTTCTTCTCCAAGATGCAGCTTGGATATAGAATCTCCTCAAAATCCGTATCTACTTTCACCTTGGAGAGATCCACGCGAGACCAGAAAGCACTCTCTGCCTACTCCAGCATGTACTTCAGGAATTACCGCTAGCCAAGTCAGAAGGCTTTCAGAACGTGGTGGTGAAGGATCTGGTCCATCTCCTAGAGAAGCTGCTTTTCTAGCTACCCTGAGCACTGCTCCAGCTCCTCAGCCTGGAGGACGCAGACACTCCGTAGTC
>JAOXNN020000006.1:6413550-6437769 GCA_028571205.2 Hydropsyche betteni
CTAGAGAAGCTGCTTTTCTAGCTACCCTGAGCACTGCTCCAGCTCCTCAGCCTGGAGGACGCAGACACTCCGTAGTCACCATTTCCAAAGTCCCTCCGACTTTGTTTGGCCGCAATCGTCGTGAATCAGTAGCTGCTTTTTCTGATCGCCGTGGCAGCACACATAATCTACAATTGGACATAATGGATGATATCGTGACGGCTAGAAAGGTCCGCATGAAATTATGGAATACCTCTAATGAGCGTGTTTGTGAGGTCCAGCCTCTTGACGAAGCTGAGGGCTGCAGCAAGCCCCCACAACGATATACAAGAGGAGGACGTAGGTATTCTGATTTCACATGTGGAGCACTTCCTGTTATTCCATCTGGACGTAGACGAGCTTCGGAGCAGCCTCCGAACATACCCAGAGGTCGACCTTTACAAGGCATAGTGTGCTCCAACACTGATCTCATTTCTATACTGTCGAATTTGACTTCTTCCGCTACGGAAATCAATCGATGCGGAGAGCAATCGTCTAAATCTGTAATGCAAGAAGGTACTTCCTTAGAAAGCAAACGTAACAAACTAAAAAGCAGTCGATCGAACAGCTTCGACGTTTCCGTTCTACACGGAGTATCACAGACATATAATGGAACAACAGACAAAACAGTTAGTCCTTCGAGCTGGTTTATAAAAAGACATCAAACTCTAGCATTGAAAAAGGCCGAGTCAGAAGACCGTAGCGATAAAACAATCACATTTGCTCATCCTCGTGCCAAAACTGAAAACAAAAACGTTCCACCCAAACCAGTTGAAAAAGCCAAAGTAATATGGGACAAACCTAGTGGTTCTATGGTCGATCCCCAAGTACTAGGTAGTGCCATAGAAGTATTTCTAAGGCAAACTGGTTCTAATGATTGTCCTCCTACCGTCCAGCAACCAGCAGTAGTCCTGCCAGGAAACAAAGGTGCCATACCGAAGACCAATGCCAAATCGCCAACTCCCACCAGCAAGAGCAAATCTCCCACTGGTGGGTCCTTAAAAGGGCAGTCGAGTCCCAGTTCATGGTATGGCGGAAAATCAGAAGATGATGACTCAACTGAGACCTGCGATACATCACTGTGCTCAACATTGAAGGATCTCTTTGTAAAATAAACTTTACAATGTATTTTAATCTGCCCATATTCTTATGTATATAGTTATTAATTGCGATAGTGAAGAGCCCATCAGTGAGATTTAATTATGTTTCAAACATTGAGACTGGATATTTTAGTAGAGTGAGTGAGCATGTGCATGAATATATCTGTATTTAAACATATACTAAAAGAATATGTAGTAATATTAAAAACCAAATGTTACAAATTCAACACAATAATAAAAAAAATGAGTAGCAATAAAAAATAACAGTTTGCTTTCAAAGAAACAAATACAAAAATCAATTTGACTATCACCGAAAAAAGTGGTAGTTGATAAATGTGGAAATTTTAAATTACATAAGATATTGTCAATATTTTATTTTAAAGTACGTAATATGATATTGTTTGAAGTTAAATGAATGTTAGCTATTCCAAGAAACAAAAATAATTATAATATTATCATTTAAGATATCAATTGCAGTGAAAGATTCCATCTATAAATAATTTCATCTATTGAAAATGTAATATGAATGTGTGCATGAAATTTAAAAGAAGAGTTACTTTGTATTTCGAATTATATCTATACTTAAATTTATGAACTAGTCAGTATTTATTGAATGTGTCTTTAAATAAATTTTACCTTACTCTTTGTGATAATCTCCTGAACAATAAACAATATGACACGAGACCATATGTCTCACTTTTTGAAATCAATGTATTATCTTCAAATCTGAATAGAAATACCAAGTATATACTTAAAATTATAATATATACCATTTCATTAAAGTTAAGCAAAAAATTCAAAATGAATTTTCAATTATAAGTATACATTTATAAAATATTAAAATATGGATTCATTCATATAATCTTGTAAAATACTTTCTACTTTTTTTAATTCGTATAAATATCATTTATCCCTTATTTTCAAAAATATAAAAAATTATAATTCATTACTATATTTATATAAGCAGTATGGGATGCGATAATTTTTAAATCTATGTATACCATATTATAGAGTTAATCTTCCTGTATCTTTATTTTTATACAGTGATAAAACTTTCTATTGAATAATATTGTTTCTTTATTGGAAAAATATTGAACCAGAAAAGAAAAATATATTTTTTAAAACCCCAACCACATTCAATATTTTGATATTTTGAAAACTCTATCGATTTTATACAAACGTATATTTTTGTATAATAGTTTATTTTACTTTTTGATTTAATGTATAAATATGTATAGTATATTTTTTAATCTGTTGACATTCCTGAAAAATATTAATATATTTTCCTGTTATAAAAATGTTCAAATTCTAAATAAAATTACCAAGAATATGTATATTTTTCAATTATATATATTTTAGTTCAGATTAAATGTGTATAAAAACCGTTCAAAGATCTCATTCTTTCAAAAATTAAATAATCTCACTAATTAATTCACTGTGTATAAATTCAATGAAATAATTTCTTTTCTTACATATACCTACTATTAGAATTGACGTGAAATACATAATATAACACTATTTGAAATATAATTTAATTATGATATATTTTTTATAAAATATTGTTAGTAAAAACTACCCAAATTATAAAATCAATTTAATACGTGTATAATTGATGTGTAGGTTTTATCAGAACATCTAAATGTTTAAAATATATTAATGTTTCATTTTCACATAAAAGTTATTGCTTTTTCCTGTTGAAAAATTTAAAAGATTTACATTATCATAATATCTTTAGGAAAAATCATACAATTTAAACAATGAATATCAAATGGTAACTAATCGTAAATGAGATTCACATTTTATATTTATGTAGATTTGATGATGAAAGAATGTGACTGATATATAATAAATGCCTTAAAATCAAAATCAAATTTTTTTCAAAATTATTTTAATTTCCTTGTGTTTCTATTCTTTCACTGTACATAAAAAATACTGTGTTGTTTTCATTCCCGTTTTGTGTGTGTTGCATTGTTCTTTTCATGATACAAAAGTAATTATGTGGGAGCTTATACGCTTAAATTGTTGAAATAAGAGAACTATTTAGTAAGTGGATTGTTTATTACATCAGTTGAAACATTTATTTTTATCAATGTAACCAACCATGTTTATAAAGACAAGTATTGTGTCTTTGTAATGAATTGTTTGAAATAACAATAAAACTTTGAATAAAATGTAATATTGATGTTGAAAAGGACTATTTAATCAATGAATTTACTTCATGCCTTACAATAAATCTAACAATGACATACATTCACTATACCCAAACGTATGTGATAAATGGAACTGGTAACACAGTTCAGACTTATGAAAAAAGTACACATCGCCAACAACCCTGAATATCACCATTATAAACTAATCGAAGGTACAACATCACAACTTTTTATTAGTCCACTTATCATTACCTTAACAATAGACGAATCTAAATATAACAAAATGTACAGAAGTCGTTCAGATAATCAACAAAGCAATCGATACAACCTTTAAAAATATAATTATTGTAACTTATAATTTATATAAAGGTCACTGTAACACAAGATCATTCCGATACCCTTCTTCCTTATCAGATACCAACCATCACATCAGGTATCAAAGAATCTGATCTAAAAACAGCTTAAAGCTAACATTACTCAACTATTTACATTCACTAATCACCGCTTAAATTCATCATCCACCAAAACCAATATAGATTCAACTCATACCGAAAATTTTGTATTTCCCGCCACGCTGACCGCACCCGCTTTTATCGACCGCCACTTTCCGCCACCAACGCCAGATGTCGCCCCGGCAGAGACGCCAACAAAGCCGCTGGAAATTTCCACCAGCTACTCCTTCCACTTCGGCTCACTCACACACACGTGTCGACTTACGTACATGAGTTCACACATTCAAACATACGCACACATGTAACCAACCGCACCTACCTGGAGTGTGGGTAATACCAGGGCCGTACGTGTCCGACAAATATTATATTTTAATTCGGAATTTTTTTTTTTTCAATTATCGGATTCAATTTTGTTGAGTGCTCGTTTTGATTTTTTTTTAGTATGGTCGTTTTCCGATTACTTCATAAGTAGATTGGTTTATTTGAAAATATCGCGTATCAGAAAGAAAACAATTTTACATATTGACGTGAACGTTTTATTTGCTTTTAAAATGCATTGAACATTTCAAAGTAAATATGATCGTTACATTAAAAAAAATTCAAGTTCAACAGTGAGCGATAACGGTTTTAATTTTAGCACAATTTTGCATTTCGATAACTTATAAAATTCTTAATATAAACTCATTTATTATTCAATCACAAATCAATATACTTATATAATAATAGCTCTGGTCTATATCATCATTTTTCAATTTACGGTTTTCTTCCATCGCACAAGCATATGTACACAAAACTACTACGTCAACGATTTTTATAAACGCAATAATTTTGAATGTCACCGTGACGAAGTAACAAAAATGGTTTTTATTCACTAAAACCAAACATATAAGTTTTATCGAAAGTTTGTCCGGCTCCAATATTTACTAATGTAATCACATAAAAAAGCAATCGATATTATCAACGAGTCATCAAATTTCGAATGGCAGGCCAAACACTATTCCACACACGAATATGTAAAGATAACAATTATAAACCACGTCCGTTATTTTTTTATCCAACAAACCCACAAGACGGAATTGCGCAACTATTAAAATTAAAAAAAAAAACCGCCACATTACCAACCCTGAACCAATCAAAACTAAATTGGCGATGGCATTACCACCTGCCATTTTTATTACTCACCTAATAAAAGGCGTCTTTTGTTCTGAAATCCCATTTCTTGGAAACGAGTCGTTAACTCGCGCTAAAAATACAATTTCCTGGTCGGAAAGTGAACGGCTGTTGACCCGCATCACTCGAAATAACCGCCAAAGGTCCAAACGCATACCAAAAACGTCCAATGTCCGTTGCACAATTGAGCAATCGCCTCCCACGCTCTGCGGAGGCGATGACTCAGATAAAATGCAAATATAGAAATGCAAAAAGCGGCAAATTCACTCTCGAAGGTATGGAAGCCCACCTTCCGTGGTCAAGGTCGGCTGCCCATAAGCGGACCCTCCGTT
The DNA here is from genome assembly GCA_028571205.2 of Hydropsyche betteni. Classification (NCBI taxonomy): domain Eukaryota; kingdom Metazoa; phylum Arthropoda; class Insecta; order Trichoptera; family Hydropsychidae; genus Hydropsyche; species Hydropsyche betteni. Next base: position 6,418,773 of record JAOXNN020000006.1, read on the forward strand.
TTCGTCGACCCAAATTATGTCCTCCCACGAACCGTGAAAGATGGTGACCCGAAGTGTTGCTTGTGGAAGGTGGAGGGTGAAATAAAAAATGTTGCTTCCGATAATCACTTTTTTTATTACAACGGAAATTAGTATACAGTGAAAAATAATTGCATATTACTTACAAGTATATAAATTATCAATCGTCACAGTACCTATGTACTACTTCGCAATGGAATGACTTTTTGTTCGGCACTGCTGAACTATAAAAACTGTTTTGAGCGAATCGAAATATTGGAGATGTTCGGAAAATTAAAAAAATCAGAATATATTATTTTACAATATATATATTGAGAAAACACGAGAAAAGGCTCGCTTGACCATCTCAGAGTTTGTTATCCGAAGTTATTCTCAGATCTACCCACATATGAAGCTAACTTCGCGCCATCACCTAAAAATTTGAGGAACACCCAAACTCGAGTCATCAAAGAGCCCAAAAAGCATGATTTCGAACAAAAAAAAAACAATAAGAAATTAAAAATTAGACTGTATGGTGTGTAGTGGTTTGATTTCGTAATTCTAATTTTAGAGCTGGCCACAGTCGGCGATGACGAGTTTCTTGGTGGTCTTGCCCGAGTCGGAGCCGTACGACTCCATCTTGCGGACGATGTCCATGCCCTCGACGACCTCGCCGAAGACGACGTGCTTCTTGTCCAGCCACGTGGTCTTGTTCGTCGTGATGAAGAACTGGGAGCCGTTGGAGTCGGGGCCGGCGTTCGCCATGGACAAGATGCCGGGGCCGGTGTGCTTCAGGGTGAAGTTCTCGTCGGCGAACTTCTCGCCGTAGATGGACTTGCCGCCGGTGCCGTTGTGGTTGGTGAAGTCGCCCCCTTGGCACATGAAGTTGGGGATGACGCGGTGGAAGGTGGAGCTCTTGAAGCCGAAGCCCTTCTCGCCGGTGCAAAGGGCGCGGAAGTTCTCGGCTGTTTTAGGGACGACGTCGTTCCTCAACTGGAATTGTATAAAGAATTTATGTTAATGTTGGTCGAGCACGTGTTTCATGAATATAACCTAAGTAGTGAATCATTTTTATGAGATAATTTCTATCTTGGTTGCTTTGTTGTGCTAAACGAAAATGCATGACTCGAATATCCTGTCGAGTAATATTATCTACGAGATTCAAATTGCACAATTTGAACAACATTTATAACACATTATACAAATTGTCATTAGAGTAATGGAATCGAATTTTGAATATTCGAAACGAGATAATGCAATATGATCCGAACACATTTCATTAGCGTTTTATAATCCCACATAATTAAAAATAGCATTCTGACCCGCGAAAACCTAGAAACGTCCTTTCTAGAATCCGATGGAAATTTGAATATTCAAACGCACCGTTTCGATTCGGCCACAGCGCCGCCTCGGCCGGTCAACGCACACACACACAAACACACGACAGCGAAAAATTGATTATTCCAAACGTCATGTGGGTCAAGCGATTATTGTTATGCGGACTGCGTCAGATAAAATGCACGTAATCCCGCCGACTATCCGAAATTCCCCCTTAGTCCGGCCCTGAACCGGCGAAAACTAGCGAACCGCAATAACTCCATTCTTCGGCGAAAAAAAAAACGAAACGCATAAATAAAAATTATATAATTTGTACAAAATCACCTCTGTGGTGTCGGGTAAGGTCAAGAACCAGAGCTGCGTCGATATCGATTTGAATACGCGATTTCGAATATGTCAAAAATTTTGATTGAAATTATATGAAAAAAATTTTAAGCATCAACGTAAATGCACAATGATGTCATTATATGCATAAAAATTTATAATGCAAAAAAAAGTGTGGGAACGAAAGAAGGCGGTTATGCGTGGAGGGGGACGTGCTTAGGCCGCGTGCGCGGGACGATGTGCCGGCCGGCATCCATCAGCACGTGGATTCCCAAAACCCACAATCCCTTACAAAATCCAAATCCAATCAACGTGAAAACGACATCGTCACAATTGTACAAAACACATACTCAAACAGACGCCACCTCTCGATATAAAAAAGAATTAAAAAAAAAAAACAGTTTTAACAGCACAATTTTAACAATTACCTCCATAATGATGCGTCCGAGGCTGGATCCATCGGCGGTGACGTCGAAGAACACTCGGGGAAGACCCATGGCTGCTTTTTTGGCTTGGCGAAGTACCGACGACGAGGAGAAGCTGCGCACACCGAAGCTGAGCACCGACTGCAGCGCGGGACCGGACAACATGGCGGCCGCGGCCCCGCTACCAACACAAGCGCGCGAGATTAGGGACGCGTGCCTAGGCGTACCAACACATGCGCGCGCGGGCCAGTGGTGGTGCGCCATTATTTCCGTCGCGAAAAAAATGGTGGAGCGCGGGCCGGTTCCAGAAACCGGTGGCGCGCTCCGCTCCGAGGCGTGGGCGCGGCCCGGAACGCAGGCTTCGGGGGTTCGGTTTCGCCATTTGTAATGGCCGATGCTGGGAATCGGGCCGTTCCGCTATGGACGAGGCGCCCATCTTGAAAATGGCGGCGCGGTGTTGTGCCGCCTTTGTTTATGCGCGCGTAATTGATACGCCGTTGGGGTTATGCAAATTGCGCGGTTTTCGCACCGATCGGAAAATCTTGATAGAAAAATTTGATGTAACAAAGGCGAGCGTTCGCTGCGAACGAATGTGAAAAAAATTAAGCATTCGCGATAATTGATAAACGAATTTGCACAAATAGTGAAATAGCAAAAAAAAAATTTCAAAATAAAAAATTTGAATTTTTTTTTAAATATCGTTTTAGCGGCGTGCCTGTGCAAAAAGTTTTTCAGCTACTGGAATACGTATTGTTTTCCGAACGATGAATTAACATAAAATGCATATAGAACTAAAATAAGGGAAAATTTAACAATCTGAATTCAAAGTTTAAATGAATCAATATTTGAAACTAAAAAAAAACAAATACGTAATGTAAAAGATGTAAAATGGGTCATTCAACTTATCATACGAATTGTTAAAACTGGTAACGATGTACATATTATGAAACAATCATCTAAAACTTATATAATATGGACTTATTATCGAGCATTCACCCTAAAGTTAAAATTAAATGAAAACAAAACTATTGTTATTAAAAACTAAAGAATGTTTCTATCGTCACACAATCAATTATCAACTGAAAACCCATAAAACTTACGAAAAGTGAAAAATTAGAGGTTATCACAACTAAATTGATCGCGCAAGCCGGCGCATGTGAACTATGGCCACAGAACGATTTTAATCGACCAGATTTTAAAAAAACATAATTTTCAAATACAAAAACACGTTAACTTTTCGCTCTCATTAAAAAAAAAATCAATTCCATAAAATATCACACAACGAAACGAAAAACATCCGCAATTTATAATGTTGTTCAATACGTGGAACCACGTATACAAAACATATTTAAATATCTAATTTAACATAAATTTCGAATCAAAATTCAATTTGATATTAAAATTGCGCGATAAATACGAAATTTATTCAATATTTTATCCCCGTGCGCTTATGGTCGTGGAAACCGATGTGTCATATTGGTGTTTGGCAAGATAGAGTGTGAAGTGAACTGGTCCGCAAGGTTAACATTTTCCCGTAAAGCCTCCGCCCCTCTGTGTTTCTTTCGTTAATCGTCGCTTTATTCAACAATATATGAACCCTCAACATAACATATCCATGTGAGTACGCCATTTCTATTCACTCTTTTAATAGTACATATCCCTTCAGGCCATTTTGTAACAATTGATTGATATTTCAATATAAATACTATTTGCCAGTCGTTATGAACTTCCACCAATACTTGTTCCTAAAACGGTGCGAATTGAATATGATTTTGTTAAAGAATTTAGTTGTAAATCTATCATGATTAATTTGAACCCTGAGACTCCTTTTTTAGAAGTCGATTAACTGACAGATCTCACAATACTTATTTTGCTTCATTTGAGTACTACTTGGACCCACTATACTATCACCCCGCGCCATGTCAATATAGCAATACCTTTAAAATATTTTAGATCTGAATACCTGATTGAATAAGATACGTTCAACTTAACCCATCAATACATTCAGTAATGAATACTTTCAGACTTTGACTGATTGAGACATGTGGCATTAAATAAATGCGTTTAGTTTTACTAGTTGAGAAATGTGGCTTTACCCAAACAACCTTCACGTTCAGTTTTTCTAAATAAATACTTCTAGATGGTCACCAATATAATTTGGTGCGGGGCGATGCTACATTTTACCCTGCTTCTATAATTTGTGAAATTTTGTTATTTCAGAGTGTGAGGAGTGAAATAATCCAAAAATGCAACAGTACGGAGCAGCTAAAAATCCGCCGTGGGCCAGAACGGCCACGGCTCAGAATATCCCAGGTATGCAACAGCAATTAATGGGACAAAATACACTCGGAAACATGGGACAGCCTGGTATGGTTCAATATCAGCAATCTCAGCCTGTATTTCAACCTAATTTAATGCAGCAACAAACAAACATGGCACTTGGAATACCACAAATCCAACAAAACAATGTCGGGATATCTCAAGGCTTAGCCAACCAATTAAGTCAAGGTCAAATGTTTCAACAACCTGGAGTTGTCACATATCCCACGCCCAGAGCTCTTAATCCCAACGCGTTTGCAAATACTGCACCGATAAACCCAGGACCGCAAGGCCAAAATAATACGTCTACCAAACAAAGAGTTTTTACTGGTACCGTCACTAAGGCTCACAATGATTTCGGTTTTGTCGATGAAGATGTATTTTTCCAAACTAGTGCTTGTATGAAGGGATCGCATCCCGTTGTCGGAGACAGAGTTTTGGTGGAGGCGTCGTTTAATCCAAACATGCCGTTTAAATGGAACGCCACTCGCATTCAAGTCATTCAAACTAAACCGGCACCTGGTGGCCGGAGAGATCTGCCTAAAAATAAAGGCGGTAGCGGATACAATGCTGTTCCCCCGCCAATTGAAAGCCAGAATGGGAACTATCAAAATGTGCCTAGATCGGGTAGGGATAGGAAACCTATTACCATGCGCCGCGATGAAGGTATTAGACCGAGAGATGGAAGCTCTGGAGCACAGGTATTAAAAATAGATGAGTTGATTTTTTATCGTAAATTTGTTTGTGCTTATAATTATTTTTTTAATAGTCCAAAGAAAATGATCGAAAAAGGAAACGCTTAGATAGAGAAAAAGAACGTATCCCAGAAAAAGTTCCAGAAGAAAAAGAAAGAACTAGAAGTCCTTTAAGTAGATCTAGTAAACAAAGAAGAAGACTTAGGCCTGTAGCACGTTATCTAGTCCAAATTCCCAAAATTGCATTGGACATGTATGTTTTATATTAATTTATATTGAAAATGTATCTTTAAATTTAATTGTATATCTAAATATTAATTTCTTTTTAGTCCTGAAGCAGATGTTTTAGAAATAAAACGTAGATATACAAATTTATACATACCTTCAGATTTTTTCAATACTCAATTTCGTTGGATCGATGCTTTTCCTCCCAATGCACCTTTTACAATGAATAAACCATGCGCTTTTCATGTAATTCACAAAGACATCGACAACCCTATTAAAAATGATGCAATATTAGAACCTCCTGATGTCGATTATCTGTTTTCTGCAAAAGTTCGTATTTACATTTATTTACTTACTCTGTCATAATAAATGTTGTATACTCATCTGAAACTATGCATAGGTAATGTTGTTGAGTATGCCAACACTAGACGAGGTATACCGCCGATGCTGTGGAATCTCAAACGACGACAAGGAAAGGGACAGAGATTCCGAAGAACGAGATTTCATACATCCGACCAGACTAATCAACTTTTTAGTTGGACTTCGTGGCAAAAATGAAACAATGGCTATCGGAGGTCCTTGGAGTCCATCTTTAGATGGTCCGAATCCTGAATCGGATCCTTCGGTCTTAATCAAAACAGCTATCAGGACATGTAAAGCACATACAGGAATTGATTTGTCGAATTGTACACAATGGTAAGTTTGTCTGACGTTCAGAATCGATCATTCATTATTTTTAAGGGCAGTAAGGGAAATTCAGTTTTTTTTTAATATTTATGGACTTTATTTAAAGGGAAAAATTAAATTGTGTCAATTTTCATACATCATCTCATTTTCAATTATTATATTTTTGTGTTTTTTTTTTTTCGTTTATTTCACTTGAATTAAAATTATCATAATATTAGCAATGAAATTAATATAGGTCCACAAAATCAGAATATTTTAGGTCATCTAGCGGCGAAGCTGAGTCCGTAAGTATCTAGGATTTCATAAAATAACTTATCATTTATTTATTTATCTTCAATTTACATGTGGTGTGTCATGTGTTGGTTTTTGTGAGAATGGTATGGAATGGAGAGTGTGGACTATAACTACAGGGTGACTTACGCATACAGGTACCGATTTGTGGAGCTGTACTACCGTCGAGCAGAGAGTGTGCACCGAGGGCGGCAGCTACCAGCACGAGTTGAGACTGTGGTGATATTTGTGCCTGATGTGTGGAGCTGTCTCCCAACTCGTTTGGAGTGGGACTCCCTCAGTCTTCAGTACAAGAGGCAGGCGGAGGGGCTGTCTACTGCTCAGCCGATGACAGACGCAGACCAGGCACTGCAATCTTGAATTCTTCTCGACTACGTCACACCATTTACTGTATAATTTAAAGCTTGTATTGTAAAAGTAAACTCACTCATACGGACAGTACCAGAGGAATGATCGAGGTGTTTCGGGCGGCGTGCTGTTAGTGATCAATGGTTTTCGAGATGCCAATACAGTGGCAGACTTATATATTTTGAAAAAAGCTGTCGACTGGACTCTATTTATTGTTCTTAGTGTATGTAGATGTTAGGAGCCGAATGATGACAACACTATAAGGGCATTTGCACGCCCTTCTTGATGTCATCAAAAATTATACAAATCACCGGCTGCTCTTTTAGTTTTTCTCATTATTATTATTTCATATGAGAAATAGTTTTATTTGTAATTTAAGTGTGCTGCTATATACTAGGCGATGAGTGAAATTCTCTCTAGTTAGATTTTCTATTCAACAGAATGGTATTGAAAATGAAGTTTATGATGCCGGACATTTCATAACTGAAGATTTGATGTTTTCAGGTTGAAAAAAGTAATGCTACCGATTCGGAAAAGAAAGAACCCACACATTACTCAGAACTGGATCCCAAAACAATGTCCCTCCCTTGTTTGCGCAAAGAGCTAGAAGCAAGAAATGTCAACAATAAAGGTAAACATTCAAATTTAACTGATATAATTTATTTTTTTATATTTCATTTCCATTATTGTAAAGGTTTAAAATCACAATTGGTTGCGAGACTGACAAAATGCTTGAAACAAGAAGCTAGTAAAGATCAACCTGCCGATAATCCTACAGAACCAGATGTGGAAGAAATTGAACCTGAAGTGGATACAGAAAATTCCATTGTAACAATTGACGATCAAAGTACAGATGATGTACCAAAGAAAAAAGTATGGCACTCCTTTATGTTGTTTATTATATTTCATTAATAATATTATTTAACATAAATAAATTTTAAAGGATGAAGAAAAGGAGAAAAATCAAGAAAAGGAAGACGCCTTATGGAAAGCAAGACATATTTTACCAGCTAGTCCCCATTTGATTGTGCACCCTTCACGAGTAGCTAAATCTGGAAAGTTTGATTGTACTGTTATGACATTATCCCTTTTGCTCGATTATAGGCCAGAAGATTCAAAAGAACATTCTTTCGAGGTCTTACTTTTATTTTAAATATTTTTGTTTATAGTTTTTCTCATATAACAATCATTATTATCATTTGTATATTTTAGGTTTCATTATTCGCTGAATTATTCAATGAAATGTTGATGCGTGACTTTGGCTTCAACATATACAAAGCTCTTTACTATCTTCCGGATAAATCCAAAGATGAAAAAGATGATAGGAAAAAAGATGATCCTAAGAAATCATTCAACGATCTGAAAGATAAGAAATCATTCGATGAAGACAAAGACAAGAAAAGTGATAGCAAAGAAAAAAATGATTCTGATAAAAAAATCGAATCTCGAAAAGATGAAAAAGGAAAATCGAATGACAAAAGGGTTAGTGTTTAAATATGAAAATTATATAGCTATCAACACTTTTATAATACTCATAATTTATAAATTTCAGGATGATATTCCTTGCTTTGGTGATGAAGAAAATAGCAACGATCTCAAATCAGCATCTGGAGATAAGAAAGATAAAGATAAAAAAGAAAAAAATAAACTTGTAACTAGAGATCCTCACCTTCTTCTCTCCTTTGTTTATTTTGATACTTCTCATTGTGGATATATATTCGAAAAAGATATTGAAGAACTTTTGTATACTTTGGGACTTAATCTTTCTCGTGCACAAGTTAGGAAACTAGTTTCTAAAGTTGTTACTAGAGAAACGTTTCACTATAGGTGAAATAGATACATTGATTATTTTTTAATTTTCTTTTTTCATAAATATGACTTACTTTATCTTTTTTACAGGCGATTAACAGACAAGCCAAAAGATGATGTGGAGATTTTATCTGAATCTGTGAATGATGAAAAAGCTTTAGAAACTGATATGAAAGATGCGGATATATCAGAATTGGCAGCTGGAAATAAAAGACTTCTGCCTGTTTTTGTAGATAAATCCGAATCTTCTGATCCTCCTTTGAAAAAATCTCGGACTGAAAGCTGTAATAACGAAGGTAATGTACATAATAAATTTTTTTCCGTAAATCAAAAGATTCATGTGTCTATCTTAATTTTTTCAGGTTTTGTTTCATATAAAGGTGGATTACTTGATATTGAAAAATTAATGAATCAATTAAAAAGGAGTGAACAAGCTCGTTTTGACACTGAAGTAAAATTAATGGAAATTAAGGAAGAGAATTCAAAGATCTTAGAGAAACAAGCTAAGTACATTTCTACCACCACTTCTTTGAGTGCGGAGTTGGAAGATACCAAGAAGAAATTAAACGAAACTCAAAATGGTCTTTCTAGAATGGCTGTAGGTCAACGTTAATTTTTCGCTCGATTCCAAAAATCGATATGAATGGTTTTAAATGACTCATTTTATTTTTTTAGATAAGTTCGAAAATTTTCCACAATGCATTGAAAGAAATAGAAACTAAAGTCATGTCTGTTATTCACACCACTTTATATGATGATCCAGATTCAATAAAAATAAATAAAAGTGAAGCAACTTCACGGTAAGTTATTTAATAATCAGTTACTTCATGCTTTAAATTTTTATAAACATGTATTTAATATCTGATTTTTAAGGTGGAGCAGTGAACATGGTAACAACAAAAATAGTTCAGGAGAGGGAAACTTTGACAAAACTGATTCAAAGTTTGCGAAAGAAGGGTCAATAATTGAAGTCAAAATTAAAACAGAAGATACGTCTACTGAATCATAAGCAGATCATTAAGTTTTTCAAATATACATCTGTTCAATTTAATTTAATACTAGTGTTGTTAAACCTTAACTTAATAAATAGATGTAATTTTTTTTCACTTACAGTAGAGACTGAAATCTTTAAAAAAATTTAAAGGCTTTCTTATGTTTCTAACTTCAATAATAGTAACTTTTTTATTAATTTTTTTAATTCAGTATTATTTTTGATGAAGTTTTTGTTTGGTGGAAATTTTAGCCCTCATGATAATTCAATTGAAGTGTGATTTTATTAGCATATTATTATTATACTTATTATGCTCAACCTATTTCTTATCGTCTAAAAATCACAAAATTTGTGTCATATTTATACTCTAAAACCATGACATTTTATTAAAATTGCGTTGTACAATCAGTCATATCACAGAAATAATAGAAGTACTGATGTATTTAATAATATATACACTTCTAAGTTTAAATGTTGCATAAAATTCATCAATTTGAAATGCATAATATATTTTAAGTAAACTTGTAGATTTTTAATAATTTAAGAAAAAATCCTATGTCATGTGCTATAATTTATTCTTTTTATGAAATTTAAATAATGCAATATTGCATATGATTGAAGGAAAACTATTATATAATCTCATTTTATATAACAAAAAAATATTTTTTGAAAAACGTTTGCTTTTTGTGTTTGGTAAATAGATTAGATACTATTAATTTAACCATTAGAGCAATTAGTGTTCTTTTATACTTTTTTTCCAAATAAATGTTTTTATTTCAAACTGACTTTCATTTAATCTTTTTTTAATTATCAAATGGATTCCATATTTATATCAATAATAACAAAATTAAACACATTCTGAGTTATTTTTTCTACATTGATGCTTTAAAATTTAATCTTTTTCGTTTAATATATAGGTTTCATGAATATGGATATCTATTGATGGATGCATTTATTTACGAAAAAGTAAATAAGTCCACAATATATATGTAGATTTAAAAAAAAAACTAAAACATTCGCAAATATGTACTTGATTTTTTGTTTCTCATAAATTTGCTTCCTTTGACATAATGTTCTGACAAATGGCACTTACGTGTCATGCGGGTCCAAATTGAAATGAATGCTGGAACGTCTATTCGAATAAAACACAAGGGGAAAAACTTGAAGATTTCTTATTTTCGTATTCCGCATTATATGAAAATAAAATAAACTAATAATTAATTTGTTTATTAACCACAAGTACGTTCGAAATGTTGCACATTTTTGAAACACGATCTCAATCTAAAAATCTCATCACCATCAACATATTTGTATTACATATGAAAAGTTGCATTTTTGTGGCCCCTCTCAAAAAAATTGTATCGTCCCAATAAAACATCAAACATGGTCACCACAACAAATAAAAAACTGCAACCAAACAATGCAGCATTACATCCTGTGTCCGAGAAAAGTACACGCACGCAAATATTCATATAACCAAAAGAACTTCACGATCACTCAACTTCCACACATCAAAGAATCACCGAGCAACATTCAGACCACAAAAGACACAAGCCTACCCTCATCCTCAGCAACAACAACAACAACAACAACAACAGCCACAAATCACCAACAAAGTGGAGGTGGCAAACGCATCGGCATCAACAGGTGGTGGAACGCAGGTGAGTTTGTCGCGCGCCAGCCGCACAACTGGCCGCACGATGTGCGCGCGTACGATCTTTTCACCATCAAACGCGGTTCTTGAATTGAATTCCGTGTGTGTGTGTGCCTGAAGGACGAACAGGACTTGGGAAGGGTTTAGGCGTTGGAGTCGTGGTGGTTAGGAAGTGTGATGTGCTTTTGGTTGATGTTGTGATCGTGTAAGGTAGTTAAAGTCAGCTGTTTCAGTGTGGTCCTTGAGCGACAGATGAAGGCGGTTGTTGGAAGGATAAGAGAGGTATTTTTTTTTTATTTGATCGGTTTTGAATTAGTGTTGACTAGAAATGTAGGTATTTGGAAATTTTATTTGATTATAATTTTTGATATTTTCAAAACAGTACATCGTGTAAATAATGATTTGAAGATTTATGTATCAACTACTGCCGGGTGAAAATGTTTTATGTTTTTGATGAGAAAATTTGATTATATCCAATTCATAAATAATATACGTTTAATTTCGTCCTTATTAAATTATTGTTAACTTCAAATTAATTAAAAAATAATAATAACGAAACAATAAAATTCTAGGATACTTTCGACGCTTCATGACAATATCGAAAAAACCATTGGTTTACCAACAATATAATATTTTCCAATTCGAATATTGCATTTTAATCACACAAATCACGTGTTGAAAATTTTTTTTTCTAGAATCGAATCACTCTCACTAAATCGCGATTGATATCTCGTCAGTCGTTTTACGCTTTCTGCGAATTCCTCACCGATAATACAAATTGCCCTCATTGTAATGATCGAAAAATCAAATCTGAAATCTGACATTCCTCGGATTCGAATTTGGGGTTCGTTTCATCTTTTTTTCGAATCTCACGAACCGGACAATAGAGACGCCCGCGTGCCTTGTGCTTTTTTGTCCGTATAAAAAAGAAACGTGAATCACGTTCTTTTTGAGTTCCTTCTTATAAGGTGTTATAAACGAAATTATTTAGAACGAATGTTATGAACGATCCATCGATCAGAAAGATTTATAATTCGGATATACTGGATTGCTGTTGTTGTGTGCCGATTCGGTAAAAGCACGTCTGTTTCGAAGTATTGATCTTGATTTGTGAGAGGTTGCTGTTCGGTGAGGTTTTTGTAATTGATATGTGGTAAAAGATTTGAGTTTGAAGGTCTTTTTGTTGTTGGATATTGATTGGGTTGAACTTTATAAAAGTTTTGTATAGGTTGAACGGAAGGGCATCAAATGTTAAGCGTTATTTATTTTCATTGAAATCAAATACTGTTTTAGAGGTTTATGGTAGTTTTATTTATATGAAAATCAAATCAGATATTTTTTATTAGATTTATGTTTATGAAATAATGCGAAGTTTATTCTGTTAACTGCTTTTCCAACAAATTGTTATTATTTCTCATTCTAAAGTTTCTTACGTAACATTTACTTTAAACAATATTCAAGTTTCTAGATAATTTTCGGAACAAAAACGATTTTTAAATTTGTTTTGCGTCGTCACAAGAAAATTATTTTCCTAAGAGTTTCCGTTAAAGTTTTATACAATACTAATATACATAAAACGAACATGCAGAAAGATAAACTTTATCAGAACTTCGCTTAATATTTTATTCAAATACAGGTGTTTACAAATTTAACTATACCCGCATGAGTCTTAATTTGTCGTACAAATTAAAAATACACATACATTTTCCTCAAACTTATACCAGGAAATAAAATGTATGTTATACCTAAAACTTGCGCACATGATTTATTTCTTATAAAAAACATGTTCAAAAGGTTGATAATCTTAAAAAAATAATATGGTTATTATATTATATTAATAACTTCCAAATAGAAAATAATTTATACCAAATGTTCCACCGAAAAACTTTATGTTTGTGTTTTATGATTTGAATCTGATGTTATTTGATTTTTATTGCTCTCCATAAACATTACGAAAAATTCAAATTATATAAATTTAGATTCAAAAACAAACGAGTTAACAAACACTTTATCGATATTGGCAAACCGCAAATAATTGGCACAATGTGAATTGTCGATGAAGTCAAATAAAAAATAAATCGATACCAATAAAAAAAATAAATCACTTTCACCAATTCGTGCACCAAGCTAATTCAGGAATTAAATCTTATCAGTTTGCTGACTAGATATTGCTTTGTTTATGATATACGTATTATATAATAAAATATTTTTTAGCTTGAAGGCCAAAAATATGAAAGAGATTCTAAAAACATTCGTTTACTTGAAAAATTTGCGAGTTTAGTAAATTTTCAAATCATATAAGAATTCTTATGTATCGTTTTGCCAAATAAATATACATATGAAGTAAATTTGTATAAAAAATATACTTTTAAAGGTTAATAATATTAAAAATCTTCCAATAGAGACTTTCTATTTTTGCTCTAATATAATACATCACGTTCACGATTCTTTTAATAATTTCAAAACAATTTATTTTTTCAATCGTTAACGTTCGCGAACATCTGTACAATTATAATTACAACATCTGGAATCAGCAATTTTCTACTATGGTCAGTTACACCTAATTTTATTTAATCGTAATTGAGACAATTATAAAATTACGATATGCTAATGTGCGTCGTCATTAAATGGCAATTTATATGCGAAATATCCATAAAATTAACACACGGCGGCAACACGACACACGAAAAACAGTTTGTATGTTTGAATATGCATTTCTTATTTGATTTAAAAAAAATTGCACATCGTTTTCTTGCATAACTTGAATGAAAGCCCTGCATATTCATAATGATAAATTTTTGCACTTATTACGAAGTAAATTGAAATTGGAATTGATATTATGAAAGAGAAAGGAAAACTCACTTATCCGGTGAAAAGTGAAAAATCATCGTTTCAATTAAATGCAGATTCGCTTCTATACATTAATACTTTGATAAATGTGTAATTTAATACTGTTACCTGATATAATAGTGTTGAAGTGCTTCAAACATATTATATTTGAAACGATACCATCTTTGTAGAAAATTGTTACTTTCATTAAAATTCGCTTTTTTCAAGTAGGCCAAATAAGATAATGTATCTGAACTCTATGCTGAAAATGTACAGGAAGTCGATTATGCATTTTCTCATTCTAAAAGACTATAGTTTTTTTATTCAAACAATGAAAAACAATTCCAAAAAAATGACAATGCATGCAATAATGGCGTCACACGCGTTGCACATTTGCACAATTCAATTCCATAGATTCATTCAAGTTTCTGTATTTTTTTGATCATTTAAAAAAACAATGAAGTATTCAATGAAATAACATGGATCACTATTGAATCAAATGGTTATTTATAAATCAATTTACTAATAAAAAATTCCAAATAAAACACGATTTAATTACTTCTGTGAAGGTTCTACAAATTTTCGTTTTGTATAAGGAAATCGTTGCGACTATGTAAATTTTTAACTGTAGGAGTTGCATTGAAATTCCAATACATTTTCAATTAAATTTATGAAACACCACATACTTATTTCACATCTAAAGTGCAAAAGACTATTAAAAACACAACGAATCAACATTATATTCCCACACGAAACAATCGATACAAACTCGAATTTCGAAACCCATATATCAAGTCCTTTAATATATTTTTTTACAAACAACAAATCTTCGAGTGATTCACGCGATCCTTCCAAATCGAACAATCCTCAAAGTCCAATCCAAAATCGAACTATTAGTTTTCTAGGCACGCTTTGCGGTTTTCGACTTGTGGCCAGAGCGAACGACCTTTTAATTCGACTTCATATTACAGATTGCGGTACGTAACGGTTCCGTTCGATGCAAAAAGAGCGCCAAAAAAATCGTTATACAAATAAAAATCTTGTCTCGACGACTATTCAGTAACTCGACGACACCATAGTAAAAAAAATAATTTGAAAATGTGGCATAGCTAGACGAAAGACAAACTGTTGAATTTGTCAAAGACGCTATCCAATTTCACGCATTTCGACTTTTCACACCCCATATTATAAATCAACTTTCAATTTTGTACATGAATTAAATTTATCATACGATGAAACAGTGAAAGTTTTTACGTTGTTTTTAATTGAAATCATCGCATTCGTACCAGATTTATCCGATGCTGATGGAAATTTGCATAATAATGTTTAATGGTTCGAATACGATATCGCATTTAAAAATAATATTGTTTTCGGTCTGTTTGTGATGTGTTACTGGGTAAAAAATGTCGTCTATAAATAATCTGTGAAGTTCACTTATGCGAAAAATGACTGATTGGATCATCGATGATGAATATTTTAAATAGAATCATAAATATTTTTTACTGTTCAAGAGTTGTGCAAATTATTATGTAATTCAAATACTTGTATTCAGCAGAGCATGATCGTGTAAAGATAAAAGCAATTATTATTTACGAAAATTCCATGCGTTACATATATGTTTCATTTTACAGCCGCATTCGTCAAATTCTAACATTCTTCGCCGTATAAAAATAGATTTTCTTAATTCCAACACGTTAAAAATTATAAATTAACCGATCAAATATGATGTCTATTTTGAATTATTCAAGTTTATTCGCTCCAATTATAAATTAACCTCCGAAACATTACAGGATCACACATTCAACAAATTTATCTTTCAAAATTTTTCTTCGACGCATTTTGAGCATATTTCAAAAAACTTTTTCATCAAAACTTCAACCATATCTTCAAGAATGAAACTGTATTTTTCAAATTAGATTTTGATTTATTTTTCCAGGTGTGCAACGCTTTCATATGGGGCAATGTGTGTCCCGTAACTCCATGGCCCCGTACGCGGGCGTCCACCCCTATGATGCTTCAAGTATAGCCGAGCTCACTTTACCTGTTGCAGTGTACGATGATTACTACTATGTAAGTGCTGTTCACTATTAAATATAAATTATATTGCCTCAGTATCTTGGGCAAGAACCCTGTAAACTCCATGAAACCAATTCGTGTCTAAAATATCGAATTTTAGAGAGTTTTCCGTTCTAATTCACGCTCTCCTTATACAGAAAGGTGCAATTTTCGAGCTAGCGTGTGTTGTTATTTTGACAAGTATGGATGAATTAGTGGTTTTTGTAGACTACGCTTTTATGCCAATTAGCATCGTGTGAATTTTCTCACTTAGAATTTTTTTTGTACACATTTCGAAATATCGTAATTAAGGCTCTAATGAGATGTCTTAATATGAATTTGACGTCTTAAATCTTATACTTGAGTTAAACTCTAACCCGATAGTGACGGCTATTATAATTATAATGTTAACGTTGTTGTGTTTTATTTTTTTTATCGGTGATAAAATCGTATAGTTAGTATCGTGTGCGCGCATTCTCGATTTTATGGTTGAACAATGAATCGTAAAGAAAATCATTTGAATTAAAGGAAATCGGTGTTGCCGGTTAAATCTCGGACCATAAATTTTTAGATCGACGATTCATTGTTTCGAAAGAATTTAAAAAAAAAAATAGTATGAAATGCGTAGGTGCACTTGGCTGAACAACTTTCACGCTCTTATATGCACTTGCTTCTATTTTAGTAATATTTTATATTTGGTTTATGTTTATTTTTACATATTATTAAAAACAGCGATCTTCTCCGACAAAAATTAAGATAAGACTTGCTTGCACTTAATTAGGTATTACATTATGAACGGAAAACGAAAAGTTCAAAAAAGGCATCGTCACAGTTCCGTGACCGAAGAAACTTGAGGAAAAATTATATAAAAAATGAATTCTGAATCATTTCAAAAAATCTAAGATATATCAGTGAAATCGATATCAATTGTATTTTGTTCAAATATAATCCCTGATTTCTATAGTATCCAAAATGAAAGTGTATTCATTCTATCTTCGGATAACGGAATGTGGGTCGCTAAAAATTCGAACCAAAAAATCGCATATACATTTAAGCAAGAACAACAGATTCTTATCCGTAAGCCAGTTTCTTTTTTAAACATCCAAAAAAGATTTCGAAATCGTATTGTTCGGTAGATGCAACGCCGGAGATTGTGCACCTTTCACCGTTTGCATGTAAAGTCTATGACAGCGAATCGGATCTTATAGTTAGAATAAGAGCTCAGGTCACGATTCATTCTAAAAAAAACGCCACAGGAATCAGTTGAAAGGTGCTAATTTTTTAAAACGAAATCCGTTCGTTACGGTTTTATCGCAACGAAAACTGCTGCACGTGAATGCAGACGTTGCTTTGTTCGTCAAGCTCTTTTCATAGGCTTTAATATCAACGACAAACACCGTGCCTCGTTATGTATATACGGTCTATTGTTTGCTGTGAGAGAACGTGTGTTTTTGAGACTGTGCTCAGATAAAAATGTAGCAAGAGCAAATAGTGTTTTATTTGCTTCATAGTGCTGGTTAAAAAATTCGGTCGAGTGTGTGTTGAGAGCGATTGCGCATGAAAGACGTTCGAATATGCAAATTTCATGTGTACATGATTTTTGGTACGAAATATTCGATGTATGTGGGTGTGTGAATTTTGTAATAATATTTGAAAAGATGATGATCAGATGAATATGCATCTGATATAAAAGACTTGTCTGCAAATACGAAAAGCATTGCAGAACATGTAGATTAGATTGAAAATATAATATCGAGCTTGCTTAGTCGTAAATTGTAATTATGCTGTAAATCGTGCATCCATATAATTTACATAGCTTATATTTTGTTTTGCATATAATTTTGAATATGTTATTTTGCTAATATAAATTGCAGTTTTTATAAATTATGCTTATGAAACAAGTGCAAAACTTGTCCGGTTTTATCTGTAAAATATTGTCTATGAGAATTTATTATTTAAAAAAATTCATATAAATTCTATGTGAATTACATAAACTGTCGATGGTAAATATATATTCTCGTTGCTTTCTGAAAAAGGTCTTATTTCTATTCAACAACTCAAAAGTATACACAAGGTACTCACAATCACAATCGTCGAAAAAGAAATCATAAATAAAATATTTTCGCCATATTTTCTAGTTAAATATTGAATTTTCTTCAATGTACAGAACAAAGCCTTAGTATTTTCTATAATATTTTTCTCGAGACGATTCCCAGATGGGTGTTGCCATCTTTTTTCATGTGATGCCTAAATATATTATTCCAGAAACTTAAAAACATTGTCTCCCAAATGGAACAACTTCTAAGTTCGCTATAATAATTTTATTCCAAATTCATATTTATACTTTTAAACTTTTAGCCCAATCATTCGTATTTTTAATAAAAAAATAAGATGATTCCGAAATTCGAGATATTTTCAACGAATAATAAAAAAAAGCTGGTAATAAGTATCCCAACATCGATCACAAACCATCCATTTCGTTGATTTATTATAAAATTCTCAGTTTCCTCTTGGGTCTCATTTGCTCCTAAACGAACGATCCCCGGAGAACGAAGAAAATACGAACGTGAGCAACTTTGTAACTCGAAACCTTTTTTCAATAGCAAAGAAACAAAATTACTTTCTTTTAAAAGAAAAATACGTCTAATACGAACCTAATTACTTTCTATGTATTCGACGTGTAACTTTAACATTTTTTGCATTTCATCGAAAATGAATTCCTTACCATAACTCACCTTACCAATTCACTTTACCAATTCACCTACAAATAGCACTGTCTTATAAGGTTATTGTGCAATCATAAAATGTTAAGACGAATCATAGGAGAAGCAACCTCCCCGAAGGAAGGTTAAACTCGTGATCAAGTTGAACCCACGCGCCTAACTGTAACTCTGAATGGTTCAAATGGCATCCACGATACTACAAAACGAATTTGTGTATTGTTATATAGTTTAGCCGAAGAAAATATCATCTGGGTCATCACTGTAGTGTTTTACTATGAATCTCCGTT
>JAOXNN020000006.1:6439114-6466712 GCA_028571205.2 Hydropsyche betteni
TGTGTATTGTTATATAGTTTAGCCGAAGAAAATATCATCTGGGTCATCACTGTAGTGTTTTACTATGAATCTCCGTTGAAATGGTTAATTCGTTGCGCGAGAACGAATGCCTTTCTAATAAGTGTCCTACGTGTACAATTAGTTTAATTATACAGTTTGTATTTGAGTATCATAAGAATATTTATATTTATATGTTTCAAAATTTAGTATGCTCAAATTTTTTTTATAAAACAATGCAGTTATTCTCATCCAATTAAAATAACTGTCTTAATTTTTTGTTTCATTGAGTTGTTATTTAAAATTATTATTATTATTTTCGGCTCATTCAATTTAGATGCATCCCAAATATTTTAAGGCTTTTTTCGAACCCACCTATGAATCACACCGGTCCGTTTCGGTTAGGTCATCAGATCATCATTCAAAGCGCGAACAAGAGTTCAAAGACCCCGTTATACAACTATACTCGGTTCGCACTGCGGTATAATAGTCATTTCAATTATACTAAATGAACGATGGTTATGAAAAAGTCCACAATTTCAGGTGAAAGAGCAATTTGACGAGCCGTCGAAGCGGTGCGAAATTTCAAGATTCTTATGAAATGACATTATAACTTATTGTCTCATATGCTGGTTTATAACATATCGTCGTTACTGAGTTGTGTTCGTCGTTCTTTTTTTTTTTACTCACTTTAGTTCGGAATTTCCTGGTGTGTTTTTCTATTAAGTTATCTTAAGTATTTGTTTTGCAGTTTCCGTTTTTCAGAATTAAATGTTTATGGGATTCGTTACGTCGGAGAAATCTTTATTGCTTTTATCAATGAAGTGCAAGTTTGTTTAGTTTGAATCTTTTGAATGATCATTCAACTTTTTATGCAATTGTTCACGTGTTTTGAATAATAGTATTTCGACTGTATTATTACTATTATTGATTACTTTATTTTTGTTATATAAAGTTTTCGTATATTAGAAAATTTATCAGTTAGTAGTTTTGCAATTTTGTGGGAAAATATTATTATCATACGAAAAAAATTCTGAAACAATAACAAGTTGCTTAATACGTATTATTATTTATTTTTGCGATAATATCATGCGAATTATCTTATTTTCATATAATAATATATTCAAATTATTCTGATTAAAAATAAGACAAAAACCCATGTGAATATTTCTTACAAATCGATTATATTTTTGTCTGATTGTGAGAAGGGAACGATTTTCTCAATTTTCTACCATTTCGTTACACAATTGAAATTTTCACGCACACAAAGTGCGTACATTATATCAACATCTCAATTTCACAAACGCGACTTGCTCACAATCGAAAAGAAATTTTCTAAAAAGATCATACATGTCCATTGTGTTTCAAGGTACATGAGAACACTTCTTTGTCTTGGGCCGAAATTCGCACGACAATTATAACAATTCTCACCGTCACATTATTCTCCGTCCGAGGATTATAGCGGCCCGGTTTGCTCTTGATAAAGCCAACTTCTATTTACAATTAGATATAATTGCTATGGCAAAAAGCACAAGAAGAAAACACTCCTGCTTATTTCTTAGGCTCGTTACATTATAATGACGCCTATACGTTTTCTTCGTACGATTTGCCGCGACAAAGTGTCACGATCGTTAGTGCTTCAAGTTCAAGTGCGTCTTGTAATCATTACCGAGGTAATTCGCGTCGTATTAACCTCGATATGTGAAATTCCGCAAATCGAGGGTCATGTGTGTCGGATGGTGTGAGGATTTTTCGACAATTTTACGCGCAAGATCGATTTTTCAAATGGTGAATGTCGCATCGGAAACGCGTTCGTGAAAGGTCGCGGAAAGCTTTCACCGGAAATCGAACCAAAAAAATTAAAACGTATAAAAAAATGTTTCATTCAATTCTTGAGAGATTATGCTTCTTTTATAAATAAATTTCGAATACGCATCCGCGATCTGAACTGGATTTTTTCAATTTTCATTCACGACCGGTACGAATATATCGCGTGAATTGGAAAATTTACATAAGGCGGAAAAATGTTTGTCTTTTTTGTTTTCAGCCATTGTTTCATTATTATAAAATCCATTAGAGAAAAGTTCTCGGCGAAACAGTCACTCAATTGTCAAATTATATACCTTAAATTTCAAAATGTCATATCCAATTCAGATACTCACAAATTTGATCATTCTAAAAAAATCTACAAATATTTAGACGACCTTAAAAAATGTATATTTTTTCATATTCGAAATTCAATATATTATCAGATTCGATCCAAACAAAAGCCACATTATTTACACAGATGATCAAATTCGTGTATTGAATCGTTATACCGTTGCCTTGTTTCGTCGTCATACGGTTCTTCTCAAATGGAGCGTTATAAAACGAGCGTATTATTCGCATATTTTCCTGATGTTTCACAAAATAAAAAATTCGATCGAACCGAAGCACGAAAAATGCTGAATTAACCCGGATTCAATATGTGTGTATGTGATGCAACTTTTACTTTTCGCAAAATACAAAAAATTATGCGCTTCACGTCTTAAATGAGGCGTTTCTTCAGCCGACAGCTTCCGCTTCGGATTGCGTTTTAAATATTGTTTTTATTGCGATATATTTAATTCGTTTGAATATTTATTAGTTTTGCAGACACGAATGTGCTTTTTTGCATTGTCTATGCACAAGATCGATACATTTTTACGTCATATTTGGCGCGTAACGCTTCGCAGGTATTTTTAATATTATGATCGATGCAATTTCATGTCGAACACATTGTATTTATCGATGTTATCATGTAGAATATATGCTCTTTTACGTTACGTTTGGCGCGTAATATTTCGTAAATATTTTTATTATTGTTTTCAATTCAATTGAATATGTTACAATATGAAATATGGTAGAACCACATATGAGTTTCGTATGCAAATTAAATTCATATGGACCTGTAGCGACAAAATTGGTAAACGTCTGAGCAATACTGTCGGTAGTTGAATTTATTATTTTCGTATTTTGTTTCGAAACATTGCATATTGATTGCTGTAGAATTGAATAAATGATTTGATTCTAAGTATTGGTGATGCATTATCGGTTTTTCTTCAACAAAGCGGTGAATAGTATTTTCGACGGTATCGTATCAAAACCAGCACTCGGTTTGAATTCGAAAGCTTCCTTTCTTCCTACTATCGACTACTTATATAGGAATTATTTTGTCAATTGACAATTCAAAGAACATTCGCAGGTTTCTCTAGCAACATACGCATTGTACGTGACCAGCAGGTAAGGTCGACAAACAATCTGAAGAAGTGGATTGTCGGTCGTTTCGACACTTTCACAGTTAGTTGACAACGGATATAAATCAACATTGTTGTCTTTCGTCGCTTGCATCATCATCATCATCATTACCATCGCGATTGTCCGGTCTCCGGAGCAGTTTTCTAATGCGGCCGTTTCGCACTTTTTGCAATGCTCGCCTAATGTTTATCTTTCTATAGCATTTTTTTCGCAAACGTCTTTATCTGCGTTTGATAGCGGGATATCATTTCGCTCTCGTCGAAAGTGCAAATGTGCTTTCTTCTGTTGACTTTCTCTGTCCGGTCAGTGTGTCTGGTCAGTGAAAAAAGTTAAATCCGATTCATTCTTGTTCGTTCATCGGTGCGGTTCAACTTTCGTGGTTCGCAAGACGGGTTTTTGTCCTTTACATGAATGCAATTCGAGTGACAAAAACAAGTGATTTCATATGAATGCTTGACCTCAATACTTTACGGATGAAAGAAAATCGAAATATTTCGCTGAAATTTTGATTCTTGATTAAGTCATTGAAGTGGAAAAAAATCGTTGATTTTATTTAATACGATGTAATGATCCGTAAAAAATGTTTTGCAGTTATTTTATTCTGACGCGAAACCATAGAAATTATTATTTTTTCCAGCAATTTATAGTGCAGCATAAAATTTAACCACTCTGTTCACGTTCAAAATATGTTAATCTTATTATATAAAAAAAAAAAAATTTCAGTCATTCCGCAACAAAACATTACCATAAACAAGTCAAAATAATACAACCATTTCACCCTTCGAACGCACGAAACATCCCGACCGGAACGCCGCCTTCCAACCGATTGATACACATCCGAAAAACAGCAGACACCCAAATAAAACGGACAACATCCAAAAAAAGCTAATCCCCGTCATAAAATTCAAATAAAACCGCCACTCGCTCGCAAGGCACAACCCCCGAACGCATGCGTGGGCCGCAGAATCGATCGCGGCGAGCGTCGCGGCGCCAACCCTCACACTCAGTCACGCGCGCACCCCCGAGAACAACGCAACGCACCGCATCACTGCAGACCAACAACGCATCGAAACTACCCTCAAATCAATCTAGAACGTACCCTCGGAAATCGGGCGTTTAAATCCGTCCGAAAGACCGATTTTGAACGTCGTTTCGGACGCGTCAAAGTTGCGCTGATCGATCCGCGGCGTCTACTGCGTCGCGAGTCGATGTAGCATCCCAGACGTCTGCGGTGATCGCACACCGTTTTAAAATTTAATAAAAAAATACGCATTCGTCATCTTCTAAAGAAGGAGACGCGGAAGGATATGGACTAAAGCGATATCCTTGAGCACTTTTCGGTAAAGCCTCTGAGGGCGCAGACTCCTCGGCCACCCACAACGGACGAGGGATATGGACGAGTGCAGTAATCTAATTTATGACGAAACTGGTGGTCAATCGGATATGGTGAGATTGTTTTTTTTTAGATGTAATTTTTTGGTGTTTTTTTATGTGTGCGAGGTGGACAGCTGATGTTTGGGTGTCGCCTGTCAACGTTATGCAATTAGATTGTTTTTGTTGGTGGATTGATGGGTTTTCTTGGTGGTTTCGATTGATTTTACGTTTATGTATTGTTGGTTTTGTATATGTTTTATTTTGACTTGGATTATGTTACGATTTGTACTTATTTTGGAACCATATTAAATTTTATATAAGTATTTTCGGTTCGTGAAAATCTGTGATTCAATGGAAATCACTCGTGTACGGATTCTGTCAAGTGTTCCAAATTTTCGTTTTATTTTTCGAAACTAATGAAATTATATAAATTTGTATAATGATTTCAAATTTTAATTTATCGGTGTTAATGAATGTATTTTTTTACAACATATGTTTTATTATTATCAACTGATTTACGACACACAATTTACGTCATTTTTACATAATTTGGTGTATTTTCAAGCATGTAAGTAAAATTTTATCGTACGCAACAACGATTAAATTGAAGAAAAAAAAACTGTTTACCTCAATAATGAATTTTGCAAAGAGAGCGTAATAAAATTATTTTTGGCACTTTGACCATCAAATTTGTTTCTTACAATTATAGGTCAAAGGATACATTAAGAAATAATCAATTTAATAACTAAAAGAAAATTACTTTCGTTTCTTTCAAAATTCACTCTGCCCTGCATTTTTTCATAAATAAGAAAATATTGCTACAATCAGACGTTATTAAATTTCAATTTGATCGTAATACGCGAGTTCTTGCGAAGTAGAGAGTGGAAGAGAGTAATTTTTTATTTCATAATATCACATTTTGTGGTAGACCAATTTAATTTTTAATGGAAGACTAGACGGAGCCTCTTCCCACTGCGATATTTCCACGAAATTTTCTATTTTCGGCTTGTGCAATTACTGGGAGTAGATCTCAGACATATCTCGTACATGTAATATAAAACGAATCAAAGGCTCGAGCCTTTCCAGAAATTGAATACGAAATCCGTTATTTATGAGAACAAAATAAATTTTTCATTTTCATTCATCGATGCTTATTTGAATATAAATGAAATTTATTATGAATTTTATTTGTCTTAAAATGGGCAGCTGTTCATAGACGAGTCTCTATTGTTTTGCAATGGAACAATAGATATTCAATTGCTGCCCCATTCATAGAGTGACTTTTTAATCACTTGATTTAATTAACTTTGCATTGATAGTCTTAATATTGATATTTCCATGCGACGAACTCGCCTTATATTGCGGCTTATCGATTTGTATGCGTGGACCGAAAGTACTTTTTTTTACGATCGTTTCCGTATAAATTACGCTTTTTTCCTGTCTACATTGTCTATTCGTCCATCTAGTGATGTACTTTGTACTCGAAGCGTCATAAATTTATCTTCCACGGTTGTTATTGAAAAAATTCAATTCATTGTACCATAAAAAAGGAGCTTCTAAAGAGGTTTCTAAAACATGGACTTTTCGTGGAATTTCGGATTGAATGCAATACTTCTCATTCGTATGTAAATTAATCTCTTCTTACAAGAATAAAATCTCTATTTATTATAACGCATAAAAGAAAATTTTACGTTCTGTTATCTGAATATGTATGTATATTTATTTTGAGTTGTTTTATTTTATTTTTACGATAAAAACTTGTTAAAAGTTTAATTAAATTCTTTTTCAGTTTTACGAGGTGAAAATCCATGTTGAAACGTTCATCTCGATTTTGTTATATTGCTCGTTAATTTTTATTTTAAACGGAATATGAAAATTAATTCATAGAATGTACATTAAATATTTATGTAAATTTTCATATTTTGATTTATGAAATATTTATCCTGAAAATATCATATTTAAGACTTACGTTTCATAACCTATCAGGTGTATTTACACTACGCAAAAGCTGTCAAATAACTTGGCATTACTTCGTGAAAGCTCCTCAAATACTCTGATCCCTCTACTGATTTACGAAGCGCAATCAGAAATTTCAAAGTCTCAAATTATAATCATCAGAACACTTTCATTTCTTAAAATAATCCATTCAAAGGCGAATCTGCCATTCGAATTTTCTTTCTTTCGCGAGTCATCTATAATAATTGTACGAATTATTCGAACATCAAATACAAACGTCCTCAACTTCTCGAACAACCAAAGCTTAATTCCCACCGTTTCTTCAGCAAAAAAATATAAACGAAACAGACATCAAATGAGATGAAAAATGAAGTCACACTCCATTAGAGACGTTAAAGTCTCGGGTTTTGAACGGTGACAGTTATTAATCGGGTTCATCTCGCACGAGCGATCACAATAAATAAGGCCTTTGTACAAAATTCGGTTTAGTGAATCGTTTTGTATGTACGTACGTTTTCTGATCCGGAAAACTGTGAAACGGACCAAATTCGGGTTTAATACCCAATCCAAGTTACTATGTCCAAAAATTTCAGACGATTTTGTTGTGGAATGTTTCGTGCGTGTTCGATTTTAATAATTGGGTCAAACGTACGGCGATTTGGTTTAATTAATCCTTCGAAGTTACAATGAACGAGGCTTTGCATTTAAATTTTTAGTTTAACTAATGGCAAATGAACGGTGACTAATTTGGATTTTACGGCTCATTCCATTTCATGTGTGGTGGCAATATGTCAAAATTTGAATATATTTGATTGATGTCTTTATTGCAATGTCAGTCTTTATATTGTTGACTGCTTTGTATGGCTCATCTGTTGATATTTTTTTGTCGTAGTCAACAAAAAATAGCGAAACTATTAATTAACTGTTTGTTTTTTTTAGTTTTGCCTCCATGTAGCCATTCTAAATTTGTCATATAAAAAGCGGAACAAAAAAATCAGTTTTTTTATAAATTAAATTTCTTATTGATACGGATATATGAACGAACACGAACGCGACTAATTCTCATGAAAATAATTAAACGAGATTGCATAAATAATCAGTGTTTTTGTCGCATTTCAAAACAGTAAAAGTGAACTGCTTTGTAATAATTGAAGCGACCCTAATTCGAAGAGCGTAGCAAAAATTTTTAATTGAATTAAACAACACAATTAGTATTAATCGTACTGGGAAAAAGGCAACGAAATAATTAATGAGCTTTCGCACGTTTCGATAACGCAGCGAGCGTTTCGTTATTTCTTTTCCAGATTTTCCAATTATACCATTGTCTTCGATAGAAAAGGCTTTTTACATTTTCTTTTACAAACAACTAGTCGAATAAGATTCGAATCGAACAAAAAGCGATTCTGTAAAATATTCAACGTATGCTTTTTGAAAAGCTCTCGTATATTATACATTAAAGAGCGTTCAGAAAAACAATCTTCTTTCTACTTCATAATTCAACAATACACACATATGAGATCCTCGACAGCGATCGCAGCATGGAATGCAATAAAACTGTGTATAGAATAATAAAATATGGTACATACAAGAACAAAATGTAATACGAGGGCGATGATGATACCTATACCTGGATCACATACTTCAGTATTGTTTCCTATCCGCTTCGGGCTCATTTTCGAATTATGCGGTCTTCTACCTCTATCGTCTGGTTCTGGATGGTAATTTGGTCGAATTACCATCGAGAATGGATTGCTGGTGTCTGGAAGACTTGTTTCTTGTTCTTAACACTTTTGTCGTGAAATTGCGTCGCTTAATCTTTTCGCTAATTCGCGAAGTTAATTCGTATTCTAGTGAGTTAATCTATTTGGGTTTTGTGTTAGTGTTTGACTTTAGAATTAAGTCTTTTGGGATATATTTTGAATTCCTAAAATTTGTTTGCGTTCTAATTTTAAATGACTTTATATGGTTATTCAACAACTTGTATTTGATAACTATAGGACCGTCGATTTTCAGTTAAAATGTTTACGATTCTTATTAAAATTATGTAACGAAATTTTGTCAAATCAAAAGACTTTCATGTGACATTTCCTTATTTAAAATCCAATTTGAAGCCCGAACTAAACATGAAACGTAAACAACTTTGATATTGAAATATTTTTTTCATGCGATTTCATTCTTCCAGTCGTTAACCTTTTCGATGCGTCTCTAGGGCAACAAAGAGGGGCTGTCTTTCGCATTTTCCGAGGGTGGTTTTTCGCAACAATATCGATTGCAGTGCGGAAGGCTTTTCGGCAAAAAGAAAAACTTTTATGTTTCCATTTGCAGCGGAGGGAAAGGGAAAAACGCGTCGTCAATGCACCAGTCGATACGACAAAACGAAATTATTTCAATTTAAATACACTTCACGACCTCTAAACTTCTATTATATAATTTCTACATTATATAATTCATTGTTTATTAAAACATGACACCGAACCGACCTATTATCGTAATTTTTTCTCAGTATCCGCATCGAGGTTAATTGAAACGATAGAGAACGTTCATTGCAATATCTCAGGCGATATTATTGCGAAAATTTACCGGAAAAAAAAAACGTTTTGGTGCAAAAACATTCATAGTATCGATTCCGTCGTTCGTGACCAAGAGTCGTTAATAAAAGTTTTGCCGACGAGTTGCATATCGATTGACCTTTAACCGTACGTCGAAACTTATTTTGCGCAAATATTATCTCGACGATTAGATCTCGCTGGTGTTTGCTGAAAATCGATTATATGCTATTTGTTAATGGGAAAAAAATATGATGGAAGCCTCCCATCCACGTGTTTGCAATTTTTGATACGTGTGCGATTTTTTCTGGCGCGAAAATGTTTTTTTAAACGGCACCTTTGTATAGAATGCGGTCGGGTAATGGTCTCATGATACATATCTATTATTCGTGTTCCTTTTGCGAGAGTGCTTTTTTCTTATCTGGCGTACATCTTTTCTCATTCATTCGGTTGCTGTGTGGATTATGCCTTTTTTACATACAATAATGGCTATAAATCATGTAGACATACCGTGTGTTCTCTTTGCAGTTTACTGTTGAATAGAACCATATCTTTTAGAGTCTCAAAGGTAAATTGAATGGGTATTTTATAGTTATTGTGTTATAAATTTTATTAAACTATAATAGGTACTTGTTCTCATGGAAATTATATCGATAAAACATGTATCCAGATTATAAATGTTAGAATATATAGAACATTAATTTTGAAATGATGTACTGTATATATATACTATCCCCTATATATAATAGCGGATTTCTGTGTGTTCGTCTGTCTGTCTGTGTATCTGTGTCGATGACACTCGCGATTGTAAAATGATCGACCCGTTGATATGATCGTTTTTTCGAATTAAAAAATCACAGTCGCCCGGGCCGGGATTTGAACCCGGGTGACACCACCAAGCAATGGCACCACCAAGCTACCAGTATATAATAATTATATTTCAATATTTTCGTAATGCAAATACAATTTTTTGTTTTTATTTAATACAAGATGAAAATAATGTAAAAAGTTCGCATATGAAAACTATACTCGAAGCACAAAAACTTTTCGTATTTGGCATCGGAAAATTCACACCAGACTATTTTCCGATTCATAAACACCAATGACAAACATTTTCATTCCTTGACCTACAAACGAACACTCAGTTTTCTGCTTAACGGAAAATTTACCCTCTCATACACAATTCCTCATCTTCACAAAGACAGCACTAAAAGCCTATCATCCATTAGCTTTCCTCACACTCGAACAAAAACGTATCGGCGCACAGAGCACCTTTTTTTAATTTAGAAAATATCTAAAGAATGCCTCCGGATGACGAGATCTAGTCATCCCGTCATCTCGAGCATTTTCTATACTTCTATAGCCATCGTCTTCGTTTTATGGCAGTCTAAGATTGCCGTTTTTGCGGTTTTGCACCTAGCCGGACATATTTGCGGTTTCGTCGAACAGGTACTACCGGTTGTACAATGCCGTGTTTCCCTTCCATATATATCGCGATATTATGCTTGAAAATGATGTACGGTGTCGATTTCTTGTCGTTTTTCCATTGATGAGTTTTTATACTTTTTTTACTATGTTAATGTACAATTCAAATTGAAAAATAAACGACGATCGTGCCAAGCTAATTTGTTGAAAGTTTAGCTGAAACAATAGACGTCGACCTCGACCGTTTTAGTACAATCATTTTTTTAAATGTTTGTCCGATATATTTTGGAAAACTCGTCAGTTGATATCCTTTTTTTACGATTTAGCTATCGGAATGAATGTTATTATGCTTCAATATTTATTTGTTGTGACAGCAAGGAATTGTTGATCGATTGATGTTCGTTTCAAAGACTAGTTTCAGACGTATGAATATATTGTTTATTTTTCCGCTTTGTAAATCGAAAATGATATTATAAGGCTTTTTCTTTTGTAATAAATACGAAAACGAATACGTGACTTTAATATAAACGGATTTTATCGTTATTTTTTCGCGATACTAAAAATTCGAATGATATCACATGTTTTCATTTTTATAGGTTGGTATAATAAAAATTTCTCATATTGCATTGAAAATACCTTGAATTGTCTTTTAAAACTAAAAATACTCGGTAAATTTAAAAGTAATATAACAATAAATCCATACCCATATTTTCTAAAACACAATTTTTACAATAAAAACGCCAAAATCGCGAATTTCCAAACGTACCGAACATAACGCAGCGTAAAAGATTTCCAAACTGATTTCGCACAATTCGACCGAAAAAAAAACCCATAATAAACAACTACTTTCTAAAAACAATAATACACAAAGTCGGACCGAACCCTTACGTATTCGAACCGAATTCCTCCAGCCGAAACTTATCATCAAACAATTCATAATGAACGAGAACGAATCCCAAACCGGTACTGCAATCTCGGAAGATCAACGTCTGATAGTCCACGGTCAGGATTGCACAATTTATATAATACGGCAATCCGCGAACCAGTCTTCGACAATGCACTCAAAAATGCGGCTTAACGGTGGTTCAATTGATATTTAACGTTTCGAACAGGATGCGTTTACACGCTGGATGAGTTGGCTGGTATTTTTCGTTTTGTCTCGTCCACTGGAATTGCATGTCCCGTTTGCGGATTTGCATGGGAGCCGGTCGGATGGAATGAGTGCTTTTCAGGTCGTTGAATTCGATTGGTAGAAAAATTTCAATTATTTGGAATTGCATGGTGTTTGGAAAATTGCGCGATTTGTTTATGCTATGGTCTGCGGTTTGTTTGGAGTATGTGTGTTGTTGTTATATGTGAAGGGTATTCATTTTGTAAATGATACTCGTTTGTGTTTGTATAAAATAAATTGCGTGGCACATTATTGTATGTTTTTATATACGTTTCGTATTTTCATTTCTAAATAAATATTTGATGTAAAATTAAATTAGTTTAATTTAAAGTTTTTTTCGGTTAAAGTTTGAATAAGGGAAAACTCGACTTTTCTGAAATTTACATGCATTATTCATTTTGAAAATAAGCGTTTCGGCTTTCCGCAAACTTTCTTTATAAGTGAATTGCTGTGTAAAAAGCCGAAGTTGTAAGGAAATGGCACAAGTTTCCACATTTTTTTTCGAATGGAAAAAAAGATCCATGCGCAAATTTGTTTGAGGCTTTTCAAAGCGAAAAATTCTTCAAACGTATTTTTCTTTATTCTAATTTAAATACAAAGAATGTTTGCATTCATTAGCACATTATAACTGCGTATTTCCATTAATTATTATTTGTTTTGATTAACATCGCAAACATAATATTATCATACAATCGAGTGAGCACATTTAATTTTTCCCAATACATTTCGTTTCGGAATATGACGCACGCTTATCTGCCCGCCGAATCGTGGGAGTTCTTAACACATCTTTGCATACTAACTCATCGTCCAAATAATCTACAACCTCCATCATAACGTTTCAACACAATCTCCAATCTATCAAGATCACAAAAAACTACAAATCACGTAAAACCCATTGAATGAAAACACGTTTCCAACAAACCCGTGTGGAACGGCACATGCGCAAACGCGAATGGTTAGTCACCCGGGAATACCATTCATTCACCCCGTATTGAGTTTTCAGGTGATCTAATCCCTCTTTACCTTTCCATGGTGTTTTAATTTTATTTTTTTGTGTTTCCAGGGCCAGTCAGACTCGAAGGGGGCGCGTAAGCGATCCGGCACGCCGTCTGGTAAAGGAGCCGCCATGTCTTTTGGGTTCAGGAAGAAAAATAGTTCCAAGGGAACTAATGCTGTCGCACCCACTGGTGGAACTAACCTGATCGACAAGAACGGTAATGGAGGTGAGATCTCACCGCAAAATTTTAATTTTAAGATTTGGTGTGTCGATCATGAGTAATATGGTGATGTTAGTTCGTGAAAATGATGCGTGTACAAATGACGATATCAAATTACTAAAATTTAAAAATAATTCGTATGACTGTGTATTAAAATAAAACATTTTTAAATTTGTGCATTTTGATTTTTTGTTACGATGCTTTTCAAATAAATACTAAAATTATCTATTTTAAAATGGTTTCAATTTTAATCAACACCATTATATTATATATTGTTTAGCTTCGATAACAGTTGGGAATTAGTGACTTTTGGAAATAATATATGAACCAAATATAAAATTATTTTCCCGGTGTTATATGCCTTATTTGCGTGCATATTTCTAAAAATTTCTTGCTGTGTTAATATTACTTCCTCTCCCCCCCTTTGCGATCAATCATTTTGATAATCATCGAGTTTGTGTACCTACGTTTATACGCCCACGCTATTAATACAACCATTTTATTTCGGGTGTAAACACAGTAGTATTTCGTATGTATACAGTTGGAAAGTTTTTCTAATTATTAGCCTACTATCGATTTTATTTTTACGAATTGTGGACCATTGATGAGCAATTAGTAATTAAAAATTTTATTCGCTTACGAAAAATACTGATAGAAATCTTATGACAAAATCAGCCTTGATTTCTACAATAAATTCGTATCTATTAGCATCCGTATGTGATTTGAAATTTAAGCAATTTGTTCGTATAATATTTACGTTCATGCAAAACAGGCTGTTGTATTTTTCAAGTTGAATTTACATATAACTCATTTGCGTTTATAAATCTTAGATATGTGAGTTGCACGCGACAAAAGGAGGTCTAGGTTCCACACATTGAATATTTATGAGTTACTCTACTCTTAAGTAATGTGCTCGAAATTATATCAGATTTGAATATTATTATTTTTCTATTACAGGATCTACAGAGGAATTGTTCACAGGAAGTCCCGTGTTGTCGGGACGTTCAACACCATTGGCAAGGCCTCGCAAAGAAAATTCAGGACAACCATTGCGCACAAATAGGTATTATTTTGTACTGTATAACTGTATTATGGTGATTTTGGAAATCTGGAGATGAATCCGAATGAAAAGAAATAAATTAGATTTTATAGGACAATGTATATTTGGAATTTTTCCAACGATAGCGTTTGTCATGTGAAATGACCTCTTTTCATACAAAACTACGTAACAATTTTATAGGCATAGATTGAGCTACTTTTATATTTATATACGCCCATAAATATCAATTAATTCTATTTTCATTCATGAAAGTAATATCGATAATTAACAAAATAGCTAAATATAGTACGCGAAAGTTTTTAGGGTGTTGTTAGTAATTGATATCTGTGAAAACTAAATTTTCCATGTAAAAAATTTGTTTGAAAATATAAACAAATATTTTTTCTCTAAAAAATATGATTTACTAAAATATTGTTAATTTTTAGATTTGGTTTTCGCCAAACGACCATTCCGAAAACGGCCAAAGTTGCTGATATTAACATATCAGTTGAACAAGCTCTGACAGCCAATCAAGAATCCAAGAACAACAATCTAAATGGTAATGACAATGTTATATGATAATCGATACACATAAAAGCATTTTCAATTTTTTTTTTCATTTTTTAGATAAAATATCCGGAAAACCTGGCTACAATACCCCCATAGGTTTAATACCTACTCAAGTCGGTCCTACTGGCATTTCTAGCCTGAATCCACCTCAGAAACAAACTAAAACAGTAATACTCACATACTCTGCTAAACAGTATCCTGTTGTTCCGGTCAACACTTTGAGGAGCAAAAGTCCTGCTGTACCACGAGTTACCAGTTATCCAAATTACAACAGTCCTAGGAGCGTTTCTGCAAGTCGAGCCTATACCAACAATTCTGGATATAACGTAGATTTGGGAGGATATAAACTTGGAAATGCTGGAAAATACACATTCCAAACCAGCCAGTTTCCCAAACCTCAATATCCAGCTGTTAAAGTTTTGGACACGAAATCGGCCAAACAGGTGATTTGATTTTTTATCTAAAGCTTCTTAATTACGGTTATTTTCTCTGACTGACATTGATTTTGGGGAAATACACAAATTATTGTGATTCATGTTTTGATACGTTCTTTTATCTATTATGTATTGAAATGTGAAATATCAGCTCGAGTTAAATATAGGACGATTCTGTCTCCACATATTGGAATTCCGTGTTCTACAACTGTCAGTGGAAAATGCGGACTCGAATCCGTCTGTCTCATTTTCAGACTGGGAAATCGTATGTAAACCGATAATATATAGTGAAAGCTTATACTGTGAGCTGTTTAGGTCAATCTATTTCAAGAAAAAAGCCCTTCAATATAATGGACAAACATTTGAGAACTATCCTATCTTTTTTAGTTATTTATTACTGGCTCATTAATGGATTTCTTTACATGATGATAAAAATATTATAAATAAAAGTAATTAAAATAATCGATAGTGCATTCTAGTTATACTAATAATACATACCATACCATAATAAAAATACATCTGTCGGAAGTTAACCTAAAGCGAATGTTATTTTAGGAAGTCCAACTCTCACTTTTAGATACTGGGCTGTTTTGATACGACAGCAATCTTAGAGCCAAATGTCTTTCTATCGAAAGTCAGTCTTACACTATTCTCTTTCAAAAAAATCAATGGTTATAATGAATTCAAAAATAATTTTGAAAATATCAAATAATTGTAACAATGAAACACTATACACCTATACAGAAATTTAACGAACAATATTGCAATAATAATATAATATTCGTATATGCTTGATCCAACTCATAATGTTTCTAGATGGTATGAATTTCTATATATTTTTTTTTTAATATAATAGTTATTTATTTTATGATTCGAGCTTGTGATACTAACGCTCACATTTTGGTTGTCCAAAATTAATCCTCTATAGTTCGTTCGAACATATCAGCAGTTGCATAAAATGCATGCAGTTAGAAAGTCGTACGTTTTGTTTTCGCGGTTTCGTAACGTGAAATTCGTGTATTGCTAACTGAAAAAGTAAAATAATAAACGAATGAAAAGCAGCATTGTTATTATTGTTGTGAAAAAAACATTATGTCAGTGTGTTTGCCGCACTCAAAAATTTATGAACGATTTGTGTACACACATTAATTAAAAAAATAGAATGGTGGGAAATTCTGTTATGCTTGTGAGTTTTTCATAAATTAGCAATATAGAAAATTAGATCAATCATTCATGTGAAAATTTATAATTTTCCAGGTGGCAAACAACAGTAGGAGAGTGTATGGATCGTCTGATGGCTCTTCAAAAGAAGGTAATCAAATTTGCATATTTTTTCATATAAATATATAATACATTTCATATTCATATAAATAAATTATTATTTTAAGGTTCTGCGACTGAAGATTCTGGAGTATCAGGACTTGGTGATGGATATGGTGATCGTATCGATTCAGCATGGTCACCACAACCAAATCGCAGACAACACAGACGACCACGTACCTTAGAAATGATTATGCATGGGGACCACAACTTCCATTTGAGAGAGTTACAAGTGAATG
Source organism: Hydropsyche betteni (assembly GCA_028571205.2). NCBI lineage: Eukaryota > Metazoa > Arthropoda > Insecta > Trichoptera > Hydropsychidae > Hydropsyche > Hydropsyche betteni. Next base: position 6,455,679 of record JAOXNN020000006.1, read on the forward strand.
ACTTAGATATAATGGGTAAATGCAAATTTATATTATTGTCAAATGCATTGCAACATAATATTGTATTTTTGTAGCTTTGCATTTCATACATGTTTTCGAAAATATTATAGCAGTAGCTTTTACTAATTGTCCATTATTTAGACCAACAACAAAATATACGTTCATCTTGCTTTATAATGAAGCCATTGGCATTTGCATTCACAACAGTGAATGATGTTTTAGACGAGGCCATAATTACGGATAATGATGTGATTCCACTACCGAAACTACCTAGTAACTTTGACAATGATAAAAAAGAAGACTCAATGAACTTTTATCAAGTTCCTGAGAACAGGTTTAATAGGAATTTGAATCGGTCTTCTGGATCTTCAACATCTAGTGATCAACAGAATAGATCACATCAATCAACATTAGAAAGATATCGTAGTAATAGGGATAGAGATAGATTTTCAAGGAATGATGAAACTTTCAAATACAAAGATGAAGAAAAAGGCTCCAGAGATAGAATACAACATGAAAAATTACAAAAACAGGTAACAAATTGGTTTTTAAACAAATCAAGTATTTTTTAATCGGTTTAAATAATTTATTCGACTTTCAAAAATGATAAATTATAACTAAAGTACTCACCATGACGTATACATCCATTAAAATGCAAAGAATGTTTGATTCGACATCATATGTAATTTCATTTATTATTACAACATAGTGAATGTGATCGTCAAGTCAGTATATTGTTGTAAACACGACAGTACACATCAGTAATGTAATTTTTCATATTGTTGAAGGATTATAATAAAATGGCTACTAGTGATCTTGATCATTCCCCATTGACAAGAAATTCCAGCAAAGATTCTAGTCCATCCACAAAGAGTGATGAAAGTCATCCAAGCACAGTTAGCTCGACATGTAGTGATCCATTAGAAGCTTGGGTAAATCAGACAGCTGGTGAATCAATGGCTCTTCGGTAAGAATTAAACAATCAGTTTTTTAATGTAATCATTAATGATTTCTATAAGTAAACATTTATGAAAATCTAGTGGTTTTTTAATTTATAGATCTCAAGATGATGCATCGGTAGCTTTGAGTATTTCTTCAAGTTGTGATGATGATAAAGGAGCAAACAAATCATTCAATACTCCCAGTTTCACTCCAACCACATTAACTATTGTAAATAAAGAAACTGCAGATTATGCAACATTAACAACACATCCAATGACAATGAAACCTATGAGTTTAAGTCAAAATCATGGTTTGCATAGCATGTTCATGTCGTGTAAGAATAGATATAATATTCGCATTAATATTTAATCTTGTTTTTTTTATCTTTCTTGTATTTCTAAGAAAACTCGATAATTTTTCACATTTCAGCCTCAATGTCATCATCAGCATATAGTGCTGATAGTGCAAGTTTAGTTGGAAATGATTTTAGAAATTTAATGATGGGTGAATCTCGTTTGACAATGCCAACATTGACATCATCAAATCATAGTCTAATAGAAGATGAGACTTCACCAGCAGATAGTTTAATTTCATCAAGTACTGATTCAAATAACGAAATGCCTGTTTTAGAAAAAGATGTATCTGTATCGACTTCAGCATATCACACTGCAGACAACAGAACTATGGATGCAAACAAAGATGATGACACTACTATGGAAGATAATGTGAAAGATAAAGAATCAAAAGAAAAGTAAATATTGAATGTTTCATGTAATAAAAACATAATTAAATATTTAAAAAAATAGTTTTATGAATTTTTTTAGATCTTCACCGGATAAAAAAAGCCCTCATAGTCCAGGAACACCTACAAATGCTTCTAATTCATTATCACTGTCTGAAGGAAGAGATTTCTTAATAGACGATGAAATAGCTGATCAACCTGCTCTCATATTTGAAGGTAGGATTAAACACAAACTTTCCTTAGATGTATAATATAATTTAAAATTTGACAATATACTAAAAGAACATTTGTATGATAGGAAATAGTACTGCAGATCAAGCAACATCATCTTTACAATTGATTAATTTAAATGCAACTGATAGCACACCAACTTTACAAGAAACAAACCATCAATCTGGAACCAATAAAGCAAAAGGTAATTATTGTAAAATAAACATTGTATCCATCAATATAATCTATTCATGATTTAACTTTCATTTTAATTATAGGTGTGCAGACGAGTCAAAAAGGAACTTCATCTCCAAGACTTAAAAGATCCCCATCTTTAGATACTCTTTCACCGTGTGATAGTATTGCATCAGATGATCTCATTATGGATATGGAATTAAATAATTCTATCACAAGTCTAAACAGTATGGATGAATATATTGACCGGTAAGTTTTCAAATACCCATTCTGAGTTATACGATTAAAATCTAATAGGAAATTGTTCAACAGACTTGACGGCTCAATAAGAAGTGGTTTGAATTCTCTAGAAGATTCACAGCTAAGGGAAGAACTATTAAAATTGAGTGTCAGAAAATATTCCAGCCAGATTTTGAATAACGAAATAGCAATTGGTGGTACGCCAGTTAGACCGGGACACTCAGCATCCACCAGCAATAGCAGTCTTGCAAATATAGGGTAAGTTATAATTATCGTAAGCACACAGATTTATTTTTGTAATTGAAGCTTTTTTATTATTGTACGATTGTGTGTGTTCTACTATACACATTTACTTTCCAATGAAAGTAAACTTAATTATCTATTCTTACTTATATTTCAATAAGATCGAATATTATTTTATATAACATGAAATCAAAGAAGCATAACTAATTTAGAGTATTCGTATTCTATATCACTTTGGTATGAAAGATAATTCATTCAGTTCTATAATATTTACCATTCTTCATTACCATAAACGTCAAAAGTTAAATGATATCCCTCTAGAAATTATTTGCTCAGCCTCGTCATTGTTTGTATACGTCTCGAATTTCACCGAAGAACAATGTAATTTACAAAGTTTCGACTATTTTTAATCGCCTAAACTCCAAAACTTCAAAGGAAAACGTTTGACGCAATGCAGTCCGTCGTGTGGAAAATGTTCCGCATCGTTCGTTAACGCCATAAACAATTCCCGCTTTTCACGAACACGCTCTTTTTAACCGGGTCATAGGATTATGTGAAAATAATACACAGAAGTACCATAACAGTTTACTAATATGATAAACATCGTAATCACTTAATACGTGTCTTATTTCGTCTCAGAAAAGCGTTCGTTCATTCGTGCGACAACCGATTTTCCAAATTGCGGTGTTTGTATGGAAGCTGTCTCATTATGATGTAAAATAGGGTTAACGACATATTAATAAGTGCTCTCCAAATGGACTGAAGATGGTTCTGTTTAGCTTTTCTCTGATAGCGATTAATTGCCTTTCGTGCGATGCGGAACGGCTGATAGATTTGTGTTTGTCTTGTGGCCCATTTTATGTAAATTATGTGGATTAATTACTTTTGGTTGGACTATTATAGATTTTATGTACCTTCGCGTTCAATAAAATAGTTAACTTATATGCTCAATCGATTTATTGTCACAATAAACCCCATTTAAAAAGTTTCGGGTTAATCAGATATGCCTTATCTTGCAATCGAATAATTGCATTTTTAATAAATAGCCTTTCATATACACAAACATATTAAATAATTTATATTTAAAATGGTTCAATTAATATGCACAAGATAAATTTAATTTAAATAAAACAACCATTTCGCATTATGGTAAAGAAATATTTACCCACTCATATTTATAACGACAGAATCGTATATTTTTTTCCAAATACACGCTTGATATTAATCGCGATTTGATTTTGCTTTCGAAAAGCCATTCCGCATTTAATTTTACACGAACAACAATTTCACGTGCGAAATTCGAGAACGCCTCTATTAGAGCAGTGCCATTTTCGAACGCGAAAATGACGTGCGATACGAAAATTAGAAAACCGACAGCGAAAACCTAATTCGTTTCCTATAGAAAAACTACGAAGGGAATTCGTTGGACAGGATTTCATATAAGAACTCCCACATGTGGGGGAAAAGTTTTCCCGCATACGCGAAAACCGGCTCGGCGTGAGACTGAGGAAAATCGTTACCCGCTTTTCTTTCGTGCATCACGCGAGCCAAAAAACCACATCGGCTCGTATAATTTATGGTTATTCTTTGTTCGAACGCCGGCTTATTTTACATGTTTCGGATTGATGATTGTTTGTCGGAAAGGGAGAAAAATTGGTTTTTGTGTACGAAAATTATGCGTAACTTTCGTGTCGTGCCCTTCTCGGTGCGTCTCGCTTGGGAAAATCAATAGTCGTCTTTGACATTCGACCGGTGTTTTTTTGAATGAGTTTTGTTTTTTTTTTGTACTGAAATGTCGAATATTGATGTTTGATTGTAAATTAGGTCGTTTTATCGATGTGCGAATGGAGAATTTTTGATGTGTTATTTCTAAAAATCCATTTTGTATGGATCTAGGTCGTACCTTTATATTTTAGTGTTTCTTGAAATCGTATACAATATAAAATTTAGATTCTCTTAAATAAAATATAAGGTATTGCGTTAGTGTGTCTGTTAGAATCAGTGGTTTTCTTTCGATGCTTTATATATATTTTAAAGTTGAATGAAAAAAAAATTTTTAGAAGTACTTATATATCGTATTTTTTTTATGATAAAGTGATTATTTCCAACTATCTTTAATAAAAATGGGATTAACAATCAATAACTTTATTTACTTATACGTGATAAATAGTTGTACATTTGTTATCAATACGTGCCTTTTACTTACTTTTTCAAAACTACACATGTGCGTATACGATAACCATGATCAACGAGCCACACATTTTAATTAATTGAAAAAATGACACATTGACATCGATAATGCCTTGACATAAATATAATATTGATATTTTCATTTAATACTGATATAAAATCATTCAACTATAAAAACTCAAGAATTCAACATTTTATCTAATTATTTCTCAAATATTGTATTTAAAAAAAAAACATTAGCATAATACAATCCTAAATAAAAACAATATCAATAGACTCAAATAGAAAAAGCATACTATCTTTCAACAAAAGCACTCTCCCACCAAATCCCCGAATCACATACCAAGTCATGGACCAACTATCATCCAGTTCGTCATCATCGCATCAACAGCATCTTCACACTGATAATAATAACGGAGTCGTGCAACATAACGAGGCACACTCGTTGGCCCGAGCGATTCGTTCGACCGACAACAACAGCTGGCCTATGCTTCTGAACCGTCATTCGACGCGAACCCGTCGACCTGGACGGACCTCGTCATAGTCAGGAGTCGGAGACGGCTTTTTCGGGGATATATAGGACATAAATAAACCGGGGAAAAGCCTGAAAGTCGGGCGTTTCAGCCGCGCGCGTGTGTTGTTCAGTGCTTCGAGTTGTGGTGTTTCAGTGTTGTGTGTAGAGGTTCGGATTTTTCGGTTTTTTGTTTTGAAATTCGGATTCGGTATGCGGTTCGTTTCTGTGTGGAGTTTTTGATTTGTTCTTGTGTACCAATCGATAATTATAGTGTATGGAATGCGTATTAGTTTTAGTATTGTTAAATGTTCGCGTTTACGCAATATCATAAAAATGTCGGCGTTGTATCGTTCCGTCGTGTTTGCACTATTTTCGCTATTTACATATAATACTTTCGATTTTATTATTCCGAAACTTTCTTCGGGTGCGAGTTTGTTGAATAAATTTATTAAAATTGTGTTTATAATTATTATTTTATTGTACAATATGATGGAAATTTTGGATTTCTAAATATTTAATTTGCAAAAAAACGAATTTGAGATTGACAAATTATAGTCGTGATCGAATCGCGGTTCGATGATGGATTAGTTGAGAAATGTTTTCGGGGAAAAATTCTTGCACGCGAACTAAAATCAAGACATTGTTTCAGCCTTCAAATTAGTTATTTTGATAATTAAACACTCTGAAATTTAACAGTTCCCGCGTGGCATTTTGGTTCACCAAATAATTATAGATACACAGGCACACGAAAATAATTTAAACACTTCATGGACCGAGGAATAGATAAAAGTTTCGTTTTCATTTCTTTTTAAGTAAATCGGATTTAAATCGCACTTACGTCCCTCGAGTTAAAACCTCTTGATAAATTACAATTTCATATTAAATACGTGACTCGACTCAGAGAATACCGAAAAAAGAACCGTGACGTTTCACCCTCTTAAGCCGAAACCAGACAGCATAATATATATTTTTTATATGATTTTACATAACAGCAAACGATCTAGAATCAGTTCAGTTCGCTAACACTCTTGTTCCGTTAACTCTGAACTAATTAAAACTTAATTACGCGCGTTGCAACCACGAAATGTGCCGAGTTCGACGAACCATCTTTTTTTAAACTTAGCAACGTTAAAATACGCGGACCAGTTCGAAACTATTTATATTTTTTGCAATATTCGGTGCAAGGACAACGCTCTGGAAAAAATAGAAACGAACCGCAATAGAACAAACCTGTATACAATACGCTCTTGCTTCGATTTATGTCGGATTTGTCTCACACGATTTGTATTTAATTTATTTTTTGCATCAAAGTTTAAATTTGGCTCTGGAAATAGAAACGTTTATGAAAATATATCATAATAAGACTTTGATAAAATTATATGAGGAAACTTGTTTCATTTTCTTCTCGGTCATAAAATTTTTGCTAGGTTATTCGTTTTTATGAAGAACAAGAAAAATATACAATGATCATATGCATTATATTAAACTATTAGCAGCATTTATATGTATGAATAAAATAACGAATATTATTACTAAAATTAATTATCTCAAAAACAATTAAGTTTGACGAAGGAAAAAGTCATGATTGATTAATTCCCTACAAGCTATACTTTACGTAAGCCGACATTTAACTTTCATATTACAATACATTTATTTAAGCGTATTGATTTTTCTTATAATATCACGCGCAAATTCTTTACATCGACTTTATAAGAATTCATTATTTTCACAAAGTAATTATTTTCATTAAAATAGAATTCCGATAAAAAATTTCAATCGATCCGTAAAGAAAGAACCAAAAGCACATCTGAACGCAAAATATCTGCGTTTTTCATAGGGCTTATCGAAAGTGAAGTGGAAATGGACACTAGTGCGGAAGGACGGACCATTGTCCGTGTCCTCTGGTGCTTGAAATGTTGTGCAGGAGGACTCGTTCTGGTCTGACGGACCGGTCATTGCAATAGGCGAAAGCGGTTCAGATGAGCAGTTGACGACGATTATGTGATATTAAAAAAAACTATTTGGTTAGTGTTTTTTTAAAAACATGGAGGAAAAGGATGAAAACGAGGTTCAAGAGTTGCCCACTCCTGGAATCGTGGCTCAAGTTGTGACATTGATGAACAACCACAGCAATGGGTAAATGTGATTTTTGTTGTCTTGAAACAATATATATAAAAGTTACGTCTTTGTGATTTGAAAAATAAGAAATTATTCGTATAAATAAATATTTGTATTCTGAATCTTTAAAATAAGATTATTACCAATCAATTTTTCTTTGGTTTTTACTTTTATTTGAATCGAATTATCAATATCGATATATGTATTATATTGTATAAGGTTGATAGAATTGATCGGTTTCATCGCTACCATGCCACTTTATAAAATGGAAAGCAATTTTAACGGGACTTTTTGACTCTGTATCTCATGAGTTGGTTTCGCTCATTCTTCTAACATAATTGAACGAATTGCTCAATGTGTCTTGTCGTTCAAGTGGCATACATTAACAATGATAAATTTTGAAATTTTCATCTTTCGAATGTATTGTTAAATAAAATTATTTCGAAATTTCGCATGCAATTCCAGAGACGTGAATCACGATGATTTTGTGTCTATTTAAATCCACGCTCTACTCTAAAATAGCACGATCGCCTCTTCGTGTACTTTTTGAAATTCCCAATATTTTCCAGTATTCATTTAACAAATATTTTAATGATTAATAATGTGAGAACTAAACATCCTAACAATAGCATACAAAATACGCCGATTTTTTCAATATTTTTTTATGTTCAACTTTCTTGTACATTCAACTCTAAATTTCGACATTCACTGAAACGTACCATTCTTATTTTGTTATCAGTTTTCGTGATGTTTCCTGAAAACAGCCCCTAAAACGTTTTCGGTGTCTTGGTAACGCGGTCGATATCTCTATGCAAACAAATTCATTTTTCACATAAGTACAACAACACCATAAATATATTCAACATGGAAAAAAAAATGAAACTTACGCGTTATGCGTTTTTATCAACTTTGTATACGCGATACGCGTCAATACACAAAAGTATCATTTTACGAAATGCGGTGTGAAAAGTATTTCAACCTCATTTATAATTTTTTTAGTTTATAACAATATTAATGATTATTTTTTTGTAAATTGGTGAAAATGTGCGCTTTCATGTGTATACAGATAAGTCGCTGATAGTCCGAAGTTGTTAGAGATAACAAACGGATTTTATCAACACATTCAACAAAGTATAATGGAATATTTTATATTAGCATATTTTATTGATTATCTATTCGTACAGTTCCGTATGCCTTTCAAGGGTCAAATGAGCCACTATTAGCGCGCGATTGAAAGAAACCTTAAAGATGAGACGTTAACCTACATTTTATGCATAGCATTCATAATGAAAATCTATATGACGGTTTTTTTATTGAAAAAGTGTGTTTGTAACGCATATAAAAGGCGCGAATGCGTTTTGAGGCTATGTTTATTGTTGATGCACATTCCGCAATAACGCACTCTACGATTTATATCGTATCTACGAAAAATTTGAACATTTATGTAATATTTTCAATTAAAAATACTGAAGATTAACATCAAATAATACTCCATTACTTAATTGATACATTTAAATAATAAATCCAAACGTTTGTTTATAGATTAATTTGGGTAGCACATTAAGACATTTAATTATTTAATATCCTTTAACGATTTAACACATCCTGGACAACCGTTTCGCAACGTAAATAATAAACAAGCCGTTATTTTTAATTTATACGGATTATACGTGGGTCGTTTAGGATGTGCATTATATTTTCATGTCTTTCTCAGAGCACTGCCTGAATAAAAGCATACACACAGATGTTTACAATGTGGATGAGGAAAATTTATGCCTTCATTCGCATATAAAAGGAATATTTTATTCGAACTTTATAGTCGGCGTCGGAAAATCGTTTGCGTGTCTAGACGCCAATTTTCCGGCGACATTTTTTCAATGTCTCATCTGATGCGTAAGGTTGTATTACTTTAATTGAGTTTTTTTCGTGTAAATTCATTAAAATAAATTTTATTGCTCAATATTTTCATTAAAGCTTGCATAATTGATTTCTGTTTGCATTTTAGAAAATTAACGTTTATTCCGATTCGAAAACATTGCTTATTCGGTTCTCAAAAGACTGCAGTACCATTATAATTTTAAATCAAAAGTATACTCGGGTTCGTTTCAAAATTTTCGAATGCCTCATTAGAATTATATACCGCAAGTGGAAATATGAGTTTTACAATTTCGAAATTGTACTTATATAGAAGTGAAGCTTTTAAAACGAGACGGGTAATAACTAAATGAAAAACGTTTGTGCGACCTGAATATTTAGACTAAACACGCACCGGTCATAAATAACGACTTCGTCTATGCATATTTTCGAAAATTATAATAATTTTTCAAATTCAGTTTGAAACATGAGCTTCATCGATTATGAAGACACATTGACTTAGCGGGAACGTTCGCGTTACCTTCGCGCTTCATTAAAAGGTTAATATTAGTTTTTAATTAAACATAGGCTTTGGCTTTATTTTTTTTATCAGCACGTATTATTAGTAATTTTTTAAGTCACTTCAATTATAACAACCGAAAATTGTAATTTTCAAATTTTTATGCAATTTTGATCTTAATATTTTTTTTCATGACTGATTAATATTTTCATATAAAATTGTTATAGTAATCATTTATAAAAAAAATCAAGTCGATATTATATTTTATTCGTATATCTCAATAGAATTGAAATAAGAAAAGAATATTTATCATATCCACTAGTACTTGCCAGAATCAACTGTGTATACAATTAAATTTTAATTGCGATATTTTTTCGAACAAATTCACACAATCACCAATCCATTACAGTTGCAAAACACCATAATTTATAATTAATTTCCTAAACAAAGCCAGTCAAATAATCAAACACGCGATATATCGTATTGCGTATCGGATGAGTCATGAACTAATCGGTGCATACAACTTTCTCGAAATCCATAGATTGTTAACCCATCGAAGTCCGATTCGATCTTCGAATCGATTTGACCTCATCGCAAATTGGACACGCCGAAACCTTCCGACTGATAGTCGTCTGTTATTAATTGAAAATGGCCGTCGATTGTGGATCGCGTTGCGAAATTTTAATTGCGTATTGTCGATCGGTTTCACGCTTTCTTTGAAAATTTTCCTTCGAATTTCGAATTTGTCCATTGTGATGCATTTTATTCAATGGTGCATTATTGCGGTGCATATTATTCACGGTTTTGTGAAATTTCGTGTTAGTCGCTGTATTTTGTCGAGCGGACGTTTGGTTGTTTATAGTTGCATTGTTAGATTGCATTTTTTTTATATATAACTTTGTTAATATATTTTAGGATATTGCGGTGTAAATTAGTTAAAGTGTTTTTTTTCCAAATGTTAATTAAAATGGTGCGTTCAAATTATTTTTATTATCATTTAGCGCAATTTCACTTTTTCTATACAAAAAACTTTGTGAAGCGTGAACATTTTTTAGATCTTTTCCTCGTAATGTTTTTTTGTGTTATGTATTGATTAAATTTTATAATAAAATATAACTGTTTGACAGGATATCATAATTTAGAAGTCATTAAAAAATATTATACTATTTATACTCATTGTCTGTGTAAAAAAAGAAAAAGGTTAAATTTTACTACCTCGTAAAATACTCCAGCTATTAAATTTCAATATAAAAAAATAATAATAAA
>JAOXNN020000006.1:6467597-6519575 GCA_028571205.2 Hydropsyche betteni
ATGTATATATATATTTTACCTTTAATGGATATTAAAATTAAATGATTAATTTCTTCTGTTTCCATCACGTTCATTACGAAAATAGAATATGATCTTTTTATTATATTCCATACTATTTTGCGGTCGACCAACAAACGTATGTAATTACATCATTAAACCAATATTGTGCATTATCAATAACGAAACAATCCAAACGCAGACGTTTCTACGAAACCTACACTTTTTCCGAAGCAATATCAATAATAATACAACCATTATCGTGAATTGAACATGAAAGGCCAATCAAAATATTGTCCTCATCCTCTCGCTTACGATTTTTGTATTGAACCAATTCCACTGCGAGTGACACTGCCAAGTTGAATAATTCTTGTCGAATCGCAAAATTGCCTTGGCAAAGTGCACAATCTCCAAACGTTTCTCGCTTAGGAACAAAAAAAAATTGAATAACTCTATAATACACCAAACACAATTCGATTTTTCATTGCCTGACCGGCGAGAAATAACCGTAACGATTTCGCATCATCGAAGCAACGGAACATTCGGCAAATACAATGGTGTTTTTTTTTTTTCAGTGTTTTGAATTTTTTAAACAACAGCACTCGGAAGCAACGACCATAACAACAGAAACCAAAGACAAAATAATAATGAGAACAGTTGTTTTTAACTATTTGACGTGTATACAGTTTGTAATTAACTGTGAATACGGAAATCCGAACGTTGCCCGAATTTCGGTCAATTTTGCTGAAAACCGATAGGGAAATTTACTATAAAATTATACGTTTATAAATGACTCATGGAAAATTTATGTTTTTAAATAATTTTGAAAATGTATTCTACATTACCTCCGACATCTCGAACCGTGTTTTGTTTAAATTATTCACGTTTAACACACCAGTTTCTCCATATAGATAAATAATATATTTTAATAGACGTAATGTAATTTAATATTCATTCATCACGAGGGTTATTTTATAGGCGTGGTGCCCTCAACGACCATTATCCATTCGTATTGTTCTGTATACGTGTACGACCTTAACATTTATACTCTTCTGAGAAACGAGCTGGTTAATGAATTAATCGATTTCAATTGTTTCATCGCCCGAATTGTCTGTGTGTATTCAGAATCATTAATCTCTATGATTTAAAGATGTTCTTGGAACTAATAATATTCATTTAATGCGATGTGTTCAAAAACCATATGTTCACGTTCATTACCATTTATAGTATGCTAAAGGCTTTTAATTAGACACATGCAGTGCAATATATCAGATTTTATTGTAATTTTATGTTGGATCAGATGTAATCTATGTGCGTTCGTGTTAATTTTTCGCTTGAGTTCTGTTCTAATATAACTTCCCGTCGTTGCAAAAATATGTGATTTGTTGTATGAACTTTGCGTATTATATAGTTCGTTAACCTGCACTATGTTTTTTTTTTTGAATAGTTCAATGATATATAACTTGTTTGTAAATTGACGTTAGTCATATCATCATAAAACTTTGATTTTGACCGGAACGATTTGTGATGAATCTGGAACTAATATAAGGAAGATTTTTAGATTATTTAATTTATTACGAGTGTATCAAATCTTTTTTCAATTCTTAATATCATATAAGAATAAAATCAGTCTTTTCAATTTAAAAAAATAACTTTCAGTTTTTATTTCTATCCCGACATTTTCGTTTAAAAATACATAACTTTTTACACCAACAATATTCCCCCAAAACAATTTCATTCCTAAAAACCACGCACATTCACCCAGATTTCCCGGCAATCGCCTAAAAACCGAAACTCAATACACATATCTTACCGGCAAAGAAAACCAAAACCACCCTCATAACACCCGAAAAGGGATACACTCGCGCAAATTGCGCACGTAAATATTTAAGGCCCGTGACGTAAACGGGCCCAAAACACCCCCTAACCCCCATTATTCACAGACAGGACATATTCATAACACAGAAAACAATAATACTAACATACAACCCGGTCATATGTTCGTCCAGAGCGGGGGCCGTCGGAGTCCCCGAATCGATAACTTGGTCCCGCCAGTGCCCCAGTGGCGCCGCGACGCCCCCGCAAAATGGACGCCTCACGCGCTCTTTTCAGGCCGGGCCGCTGAAAATTTGGGCGGCAACCGAAGCCGAGGATGTCCTCCGGATATTGGCGTTTTTGAAATTGTCGTGGGAAGTCGCGTTTGGGCGGTGGAAGATGGTGAAGTTGCGTCCGCGCACGCGCGACAAGTATGCGTTTTCGCGATGACGTATTGAGGTTTTTTTGTTATTATCGCGGTGTTTTTGAAAAATTTTTTTTTTCATCGGTATCAATTTTGTTGTGTTTTGATTCGGTTTGTTTAAGAGTTTTTTGTGCAAAGCTTTAGATGTCGCTTGTGATTCAAACTCGTGTTTGTTTTGGTTACAATTTTCGAAGTTCATATTTTTTTATGAAAAAATTCGGAAAATTTCTATTTTATAGATTCGATCTTTATTTTACGATTCGCATGATTGAAATTTTCCACTTAGGTTTGAAATGACGAAAACGTTCTTTTCTGATTTATTTGATACTGTCGCGAAAGTGATTGTTTTTTTTTATCGGATAGATTTTAGTTTCCCACTATTGAAGATTGTAAAACAATCGAAAATTAATGAAAAAGTTCCGTTTTTTTTCCTGTTTGAAACATAAAAGATTCGGTTACTTTTATAACAGTGATTTCTAAAAGAAATAAATTATTGAAAACACTTTTTCACGATAAGATAAATTATGAATATGTAAATACATTTCAGCATCAATAATCGTTCAGATATCGCGCATGAAGCATGTATGAAAAATTCGAAAATAATACAGCTTGATATCGTAACATTTATATAATACTATATCATTTTCGCGAATTAAAAAATAATCCCAATTTTCATAATCTTATCTTGAACAATAAATACTAATAATTCGTTATCAATTCCATCGATTATCACAATACGAACGATCGTCACCATCGCTAATCACGCACTCGAACAGTTTTCCATCGATAGTTTTTCTTTCAAAACGGTGAAAACAAACAGACGAGCACGACAGAAAAAACCATAAACACAACAAAAACGCGATCTCCTCCACTATCGAGGCTATTCCGAACACTTTCTTGACCGTTTTCTCAATTATCTTCGATGTTCAACCATGAACGGTCTTCACGAACGATCTCGCGGAGAATATCTTCAGTAGAATCGTAAACGTGCCCCCGAAATATAGTGCCTTCGCCGGTGTGTGCTTTAAATTAGTTAATTATTGAAAATTCGGTCCAATTATTTGTGGTTGGGTGGTAAGATGGACAAGGATGTCAAAATGACTATAGCTAGTACTAGTGCTAGGAGACAGAAGACGGATCTTCATATCAATGAGCCGATTTTGACTAGGTCTTCAAGTCCTTCGCCAAAGTTGGCTCCTCGTGTTCAAAGAACTCAACAATATAGGTATATGTTGATGTTGAATGTTTTTAAGTGTTTAGAAATAGTTTTTCATATTTAAATTAATTCCTAATGGTTCTTCAACAATAAAAATTGATATCAAATGGTCAATGGTTTATTCTATGACAGTGTTTTCCAGCATGACGCGTACACCCCACCGGAGGGCAATTTGAATGCCTTGGGGAGGGCAATGCGCAAATTATTAATATTTGTTACATTGTTGTCGAAAAATGCATTTTCGAAAAAATAAATTATATTGCAACTCTGACTTTTGGTGAATATGATGGCAGCACCGTCATGACTCATGACAATCGCAGAGCATTTGTGAGTCATTTGACAGACATCTTTGAAAAATTGAAAAAGCTAAATAAACAACTACAAGGAGCAAAACAAATTCTTATTAATGCAAAATCTAAGATATTTGACTTCATTGAACTTCTGCAGGTGTATAAAAAAATGTTTCGGATGAAAAATTTAAGCAATTTTATTGGCTAAATAAGTATGAGGTGACTGATTCAGCTGTAATTGTATTGTGGATCAATTGGATAAAATGGCTAGTGGCTCAAATGACAAATATTCAGATTTAAAAGAATTTTTTTCCCCATCTTGGATAACTCCAATGTTGGTAGATTTGACTGATGTGGCCATGCAATATCAAGAACTTTTAAAATTGCAAAATGATGAATATTTTAAAGCACTATTCAGCATAAAAAATACAATGGCATTGCTTTGTGTCGAGACAGAAACAAAATACCTTATTATGACAAATTTAGCAGTAAAATCACTATTGCCATTCCCATATTTGGTTGAATGCGGCTTTTCCGCTGTAAATAATTTGTTATTGAAAAAAACGTAGTGTTGATATCACAAACCGTGGAGATTTAAGATTAAAATCGAACAAATTAGCACCCCACATAAAAACTCACATCGAACTAATTTTCTTTCAAGTAGCAACAACATAATATGCATATTTATTTATGAAGATTAAACAAAAATAGTATATATTGCATATGTGCATTTTATTTAAAGCAATTCATTTCTTTTCAGAATTTTTTAGGTAAATAAAATTTGATTGGGGGTATGTTGTTTTAAATCGTTGGGTATAATACAAAAAAGGCTGGGAAACACTAAGGCTAAAGAGTTCTTTTTAATTATTGATTATTTAAAATAAGTTTATTTTTATTTATACAATATCAAATATAATACATAATTTTACATATTGAAACTGAAATTATTGTTTTGTTTGTTTCAGAGCTGCGTTGCCGGCCCGCAATGGTAGACTTTTGTCTCGGTCCAGAGCTGGTACACCAGAATCTCCTTTACTGGCTGATGGAAGCCGAACTTCATCGACGGCTGCTGTATCAGCTGCAGGTGCCGGAACACCTGACGATGCTTTACGCATAGAAAGGGCAACGCATGGTTCTATGCTGCATGATATAGTTACTATTAAAACTATGCTGCTCAAACTGAAAAGAGTTTTACACGAGGTGAGACGCTTATATCATTTTTATTGTGTTGTTTTTAATCATTTTAATATAAACTTACTTCATTTGTGTTTAATACTTCATACATAAACAGGACTCTTAATTATCAAACATAATTATAAATGTGAAAAATATAAAAATGAAAATAAGAGTACTGTTTATTTAGTCTCACTGTTCACAACAGTGAATGTTTTTTGAGCCGCGTCATTTTCCCTAAACGAGCCGGTTCAATTTCAGAACGGCGGTCACTTCCTGTTGTTGTATAAAATAAACAGAGAAAATTCCGAAGAATAGTTTTATTGAAAACATCTCGTCATCAATATTCGGTCCTTCAAGCAGAATTCAAATCGTTCTCTCCACTGGCACTTCCAGAGTCGTTGGATAAACCCAAATTTTGTTCATTGTTTTGTGGTTTTCGTCTGTTTCCATAATTACTAAGTGCATCTTAATCTACAACTTCGTCACATTAAAAGAATCCAACATCTTTGTTTTCTCCTATATCTATATCATCAATTTCAAGATTCCTATTCGATGTGTTGGGTTTGTGTCTTTCGTTATCAATATTTTCGTTCGCAACAGCGGCTTTCTCTTTAAATTCATTCGAATTTTGTTCACCTTCCACCTCCATTATCACTTAGCGCATTGTTATCTGCAACTTCGTCACATTGAAAGAATCCAACAGCTTCGTTTTCTCCTTTATCTATACCATTGAACAAAGGAGAAAACAAAACTGTTGAATTCTTTCAATGTGACGAAGTTGTAGATTACGATGCGCTATATGATTATGGAGGTAAACAAGAATCGAAAGACGAACAACAAAATTCGAATGAAAAGCCGCTCTTGCAAACGAAAATATTGATAGCGAAATAGAAGAACCCAACACATCAAATGGTACTCGTGAAGCGGATGGTGTAGATACAAGAGAAAATTCTATCGAATTCTTTCACTGTGACGAAGTTGTAGATTACAATGCACCACGTGGTTATGGGGACAGTCGCAAAACAATGAAAAATATTCGAATGAATCCGACGACTCCGAAAGTACCTGTGAGAAGGGACAAATTTTGACAACGACGCATAATAGATGTATTCAATAAATCTAAGCTTCGGAATTTCCTCGGTTTTTTTTTCATATAACAACAGGAAGTTACCAACGTCCCGGAACCAGACCAGCTCGTTCGGAGTAGACGACGCGACTGGCTCTAACGTGGCACATTACGGCCACATTCGGCAGGGTCGCAAAACAATAAAAAATTGACCATTCACTATCGTGGACACTGATAATGAAAGTTTATTATTTTTTTCTTTTGGTTTGTTATAATGTGAAAATTGTTGGTTTCGTTTGTAATTTTTTTTTTTTGTTTAATTTTCTGTTTTGCTGTTTGCTGTTTGATTTTTTAATGGCTACGCTTGCAGCCAGATGAGGGACTTAATTTGATGAGGGTAAGATTTTGTGTTTTTATTTTTTTAACAATCATTTTGTTATTCATTAATTCATTTCAAATACTAACGTTTGTGTTTCAAATGATATAACTGATAACCAGTGGTGTAGCGTTAAAAAAAAATGATTGCGCGATATACCTATATGTATCTATAAAATAAAAGAAAAAAATTGCGCACAAAAATCATAACATGTTCTACTAAACTGCAACGAAAAAGCTAAAAAAAACTGACAAGGCTTGACAATTTTCAAGTTCGAAATTTCGGCTATCGTTCCTAAATACACGATGTTTTTGATTTTTTTCTACAATTTCCGAATCTTTAGTGAAAATAATTGTCAAATTTGAGCGTAATTAATGAACGAGGGCATGTGCTTCACACTTGACCTCTCTCTTCTCTGCTCGGTCAATTCGTATGGTACCCATTTTCCTATTTTTTTACCTTCTTATTATATCCAGATGTCTTGAAATACTTGATTTTGAAGCTTTGAGGTCGAATGCTAAATTCCGAACAGTTTTTTAAAATGTGAAATTTTTATACTGGAGCGGCGCTCCACCTCGAAATAAAGTGGTGGAGCGACGCTCCAGTAGACTCCTGCCTCACTACGCCATTGCTAATAACTGATCTATTTTAATTTTAATTTTTGCAGACGGAAACTCTCAACCCGTTGGATAGCCAGCGAGATATTTCTCCGCTGAAGAACGGGCCGTCCCTCAAGCTTGGCGAAATGGGCGAAGCATCTCCACCTCCTCCACCTCCAGCACCTCATGAGGAGGTAGCTGACTTAAGGAGGCAACTCGTATTTTTACAGGTTCGACAATAATTCGAATATAATCAATAGATAAATCATATTTACATCGAAATAATACTCGCAATATTTCAGAGTCAATTAGAGGAGCGAGAAAGAATGGTAAAACTTTTACAACATCAAATGAGCAAATATTCTGAGCAAAATTCTGCACAAAATATGAAATGTACAGTAAATAGTGGAAATGAGGATATGTGCAATGTCGCAACGCAAACAGAAAGGGTAATTTGACTTTTTTTGTAATAATTTTTCAAATCGACGAAATGTAAATTAAATTTTATTCAATATTTTAGTTGCGGCCTACATCTCAAGGACCTAACATATTACAAAGTCTAAATTCAGAAGTACCTTACTCGGGAAGCATCGTCAGGTGAGTTTGCAATTCATGAATTGATTTGATAATCATCTTTTCGCTTGATTCATTTTTCATTTTGCAATTTCTTCTTTTTTTCTATTTAAAGAGCATCATGCTGATTTTACTGGCATTAAATGCATGATTATTTCAACATTTTAGGTTTGTCGAACGAGTATACAATTTCATTCGCAATTCATTTTACCAATCAATCAATCGTTTTTGTTTACCTCATTATGATTTCTTAACTTTTGAAAATTTGAATCTTAATATGCCCATTATCAATTGTGAAATTAATTTTATAAATACTCCTTGTCTGTCCGATATCATCATCGATCATGATGTTTCAAAATTTATAGTGAAAAACACTAAAACTTTTTTTAATTATGTTCAAAACGTTTCTTTTTCTTTTCTTGATAATATTTTCGATTATTCTTCTTCATTTTTGATACCCTCATTGGATATATTTCATATGGCTTTATAATATCTTTCTTTGTATTTGTGAATTTGTCTCAATTTTTTCAAAATTTTGTTTTTAAATTAAATGTGGATATGTTGGTGACAAATTGAAATTCTATATTTGTATGACTTCTACCCTTTTACTTCTAATACCATTTACAAATACAGGGAAAATATACTTCATCTTCAAAAATTTATAAGCTTGCAAATTATCATTTAAAATAACTGTTTTCACACAAATACGCTATTTGCCAAACATTTCAATCGCTTCGTTCATCTGCAAATAAAATAATTATTTCCGTGAAGTCGGCTAATATATAATGTATAAATAACATTGTGCACGCTGCATTTGTTTATACAAACAAATTGGATAACTTATTGAAAACATAAACATAATAATCGTGGATATGGACTATATAAATGATCCATGAGCAGTTTTCATCTGGGAGACAGAACTTCGCAACCGAGAATCCGCGGGCATAATTCACTAAATCAGGTACAGTGGCTCGATTGCCTACTGGCTGTGTGTCTCTTATGCTCTGTTAATTTATTGTGTTTATTAAACTTATTTTACCAATCCTCTAACATTTTTAAAGATCGTGATACTTGTTACAAGCACTGTGATTCGTTGAATTGATACGCACCTTATATTTTGATGTGCCTCTTAGAAGTATTTAATGTTAAAAAATCAGTATTTTAAATGAATTATTAGTATCGATGATCTATCTTAAAATTTTAATATGTGTATAATTTGTTTTAAAATTGATATTTTATAAATTACCGAAGTGTGTTGCTTTAATTGAATTGAATATTCTTGTTATATTCTAAAACGAAATAAAAACTCATATTCTAACTATTCATATGATAGTAATATATTATTAAAATTCTTTGAATAAACATTTGATGTTGCCTAATATGAAGTTTAAGTCCAATTTAGGTGCCTTGCATTTACTTTTTAGCAATTATCAATCCTTTGATATAAATATGTAAATTTTTATATTGTATCTCCCATTTACTAATTTAATTTACATTTAACCGATTTGAGCTATTTGAATTACTTATAAATAATACAATAAAGAAAGCTTATGATTTCCGTTATGGGTATTTTTTATGTTACATGCTGCCTTACAACAGGATGTAAGGGTGAGTCTTTGAATCGAAAAGATTTCCAATTTTTAATATTTTAAATCCCCGAGTGAAGACTTTTTCATTTCATATGTTATTTATATTATTATAATTCTATATGTTTTGCAGTTGGAATGAGCAATGTCGAAGTATCGCACCATCGAGCACTCTCCGCCAGTCTTCCAGTAGCCCAACACCTTGTATGAAGAAACAAACGCTTAGTTTAGTCAGTTCTCCAGTGAGCAGTGATTGTGAAACTGTATCGGACAGTAAAATTAGTAAAACAAAAAACGGATTGTCAAAAATGAATAGAGAATTTTCTACTACTAGAAACATCAACGAGCCTGTCCATATGAAAACAAATTGTAGGGTTGGTTCAAAATATTTACAAGCAATAGCTAATAAACAAAACGGGAATACTTATTTTAATGGAGAATCAAATGGTACTGTTAAAAAATGTATAAAAAGTAAGCCAATGTATTCAAGATCAAAATCTATTGAAAATTTTGCAAATCATTACACGTTAAGCACTTTTGATGACAAAATAGATTCAAATACTAAAAATACTCAATTAAAAAGTAAGGAAAATTCTCCAAAACATCATATGTCTCATAACAATTTATTAAACGGAAACGTAGAAAAGAAAAATGGTCATGTTCAAAGCAATGGATGTCACAATACAAAAAATGGATACGCAAACGGTAATATGACAGATACAGACGATACTTCAGACAGCGGTTACAAGTCCCTACCTCCATCTATAAATATATTAATTCCGAATAAAATAAGTGGAATACCCAGAAAAACTATTACCTCAAATTTGAGATTCACCCAACCCAAGCAAGCACAAACAAATCAATGCTGACATTTCCTATACCAGTCAACTCATGTTGTATTGTCGTACTCAAATTTATTGTAACCATCAATATTTGTTTATTTGTAAGAGAATTATTAACAACTTATATTTATTGCAATTTCATTCGAGTGTTATAAATGTAAATAGACCAAGAGATTACTTATCGATTAATTTGCATTGGCTGTATGTTGTATAATTTCATGTTAAATTTTCTAGGCTTAAATTCTTGTTGATTTTCAGTATTAAAAATTTATGTAAATAAATGTCCTTAAGAATTGTAATTTAATGTATCAAATTGTGTTGTCTTTATTGTATACAGTTAATTTATTAATACCCATCATAACATAGCCAAAACGTATGTAGTACCTGTTGGATGTGACTTGAAAATCAACCATTAATTTCATAATTAGAAGGTTTTCTTGCTTAAATATTTTGACCTATAATTTACGGCAATGCTGATTTATAATTTCTCTTTAAAATGTTATTCAAAATTTTTAGCTATGTAAACTCTCTATCGGGATATAATAAACATATATCTATCTGCCTTAACTCTAGTACTCTTCTATGCATTATTTTTTATACGTATAACGTAGGTATTTCCTTTTTTTATAAGCATCTTTTTGATCATGCTTGCCAAAGCCTATTTCCACAATATGTGGATAATGAGTTGTACCTCTTGATCCAAATGTGATTATTTTTTTCATTGTAAAAAATTTGTTGAAAAACAAAATCCTTTTTGTGTAATTAGTTGAAATTATCCAATTTTTTTTTCAACTGAGTCCTTGATTTTATACTATTAATACGTACATATTTTTTCAATTTTAAGTAGTTTAAGGTGCTAATATATGTACATTAAATTAAGACATCATATGTAGAATAGAAAATGTAGCAATTGTTTTAATAAATCACTTTTATTTTAAAAATTTCATATGGCATTTTCATTGAAATCGGAAATACATATCTAATTTTTTTAAATTTAAACATATGTGTTTGATTTTTATTCTTTTTTATTGTCAAAATAAAATTAACTCCAATGTTTCTGAAGTAAACGGTACATAAAAGGTCCTTCAAGAACCTCTCAAAAACATTCCATACGTTCCAAAAAGAATTTAGTTAAAAATATATAAAATGAGATAAAAAAGACAAATTAAAAAAATAAAATGAAATCGACAAGTAGTTATAATAAATTCAAATAGAAAATTATAACATAAGTTCAAATTAGAGAAAATAGTATTAACAGTTATTTTAAAACAAAAAAAATATTTCTACACAACCTCGCACTTAAATATAAAAAAAATGAGTGTGTCTTTAATTTACTGACAGTAAGCATGAACAGCTCCCATTTTAAAATATTTTCATATATAAAATATAAATATATGACTTTACTATAATGTTTTTTTGCATGAAAACAAATATACATAACTCAAAATGTTTTGAATCAAAAAGATGTATACTCGAGCAAATATAGTTTTTCCAATAGTGATATTTTTTATATAGAGACATAGATGTAATGAGTTAACAAAAAAATCGAAAACTAATTTTCACTATTTTCCATTTTAAACCATTAACACAATCTGAATTTGTTAAAAAAATAATATATATCAATTCATTAGAATATTATTTGCTTTCACACATTTCAAAAATATATAGTTTCTCTATTATGACTCGAAAATTGGAAAATTATCACAGAAAATGTCCAAACGGATAAAAAGCATCAATTCCATATATTCAATTAAAAAATTTACAAAAACGAAGTTACTAAACGATCATTACGCATTTTAAGATTTTATTATACCAGAATCGAAATTTGGCTAGTATATATTAACTAGAAGGTATTGATGCGTTTTATCACATCAAAACAGCTAATACATACATATAATTAATTTGTCAATTTAAAAATATTATTCAATAATGAACCAAATATAATTTAAAACAGAAAGCATATGAAAATTAAATCTGAAAAACGAAAAATTGTTTTTGTTATTCATTAATAAGCATTTTCTATAATTGTAAGTTTTCCGAATTATGCATCAGATCATTTCTGTTCTAGAATAGATCAATGAATAATCAGTCAAACTTTTAATTTTCAAGAAGACGTCTAGATTTAAAAATATTATTATTTTCAATTTCATACAATTTTCTAGAAGAGAATATATTATAGAATGATTGTGAATTTCACATACATGTGTCTAGGAAATTTAAGTGGTAGTCATTAAAATTTTCTAAATTTAGTACAATTCAAATTATCAACATTAATACCCATTTTCAATAATGGCATCTTTTGAAATACCATTAATTTTAGGTTCGTCAATACCATTAGATATTTTTAAATCGTTGATTTTAATTTCCTCTTCATCAGAACTAGCATCTGATTGATTTCTAGGACTTAACCTACATCCTTTTGAGAGATAAGAATTTAATTTCCCCACAGAGGCTAAAACGAGACCTAAAAATGGAGGACTAGGAGATAACGGCCTAGAAAGATATTCAGGATGATATTGAACTGCTACATAATAAGGGTGATTCTCTATTGTAGATATCTCCATTCGTGTACCCGTAGTATCACAACCTAAAACCAAATAAAATTAAATAATGCAATTTAAGTACAAATATTATATAAAAAAATATATACTAACCAACAAATTTAAACCCAGCGTCCTCTAATTGAGATACATAATCAGGATTAACTTCATACCTATGTCTATGCCTTTCGTCAACAGTATCTTTATTTCCATATAATTGACCTAAAAAATATCAAGAATTTCATAAACTACTATAATGTGCTAACAAGTTTTCTATTTTAATTCAACTATTTAAATTATGTCATTAATGAATTTCCAAATTAACAAATTGATATTTATACTTACGTATAACACTTGGTTTCATACAGGTAGTGCGTTTTCCTAATCTCATGGTACCACCCATTATACCTGGATGATGTTCAGGCATGTCGATCACAAGTGGATGTTCACATTTTGGATCTATTTCTGTAGTGTTAGCGCCTTTCAAATTTAAAACGTTCCTAGCAAACTCAATCACACTAGCTTGCAAACCGAGACATATGCCGAGCATAGGTTTTTGAGATTCACGGCACCACTGACAAGCTTCTATTTTTCCTTCCATTCCTCTCTGACCAAAACCACCAGGAATTACTACACCGCTAGAAATAACAAACTCAAATTATTAATGGATGAAGATAAAAAAGATTTGTTTTCAATAAATTTTACTTACTCGCTTCGACATAAATTCTGCCAAGCTTCATGGAAAAGAACGGGGTCATCAATTTTCATCTGTTTTTCTAAATTTGCAGCTTCAATATATTTAATGTGAAGCTTATATCCTGCCGCAATGGAAGCATGTTGCAAAGCTTTGGCTATGCTAGCATAAGAATCTTCGAGTTTTGTATATTTTCCTACAATTGATATATTTAGGTCTTTTCTCAAGTTATCTACACGTTTTGCCAAATCACGCCATTTTTGCATAAATCTATAATCATACAAACATATATTGTAGTGCTAATAGAAATACATGCTAATTTTAAATGATGTTTTTCGATCTAAATAATAATAAAAGTTACACAACAAAAAAAAAACATTTTACTTACTTGCTAGGTCTGGGTGATGGAATATTGAGATATAAACGATCAGATAAAAATTGTGCTACTCCTTGAGATTCCATCAATAACGGTACATGATACAAAGATGATAAATCATGTATGCAAATTACCTGTAATGATCAACTCAAATAAATTATTTCCATTTTACTTATTTTTCTAAATAAACACGTTGTAATTTTGGACTGACTTGTTCTGGGGCAACATGGCAAAAGTTTGATATCTTTTCTTTCACAGCATGACCGACAGGATTTTCCGAACGACAAACAATCAAATCAGGCGATAATCCTAATCCACGAAGTTCTCTCACTGAAGATTGCGTGGGTTTTGTTTTTGGCTCTCCAGTTGATTTAGGCTATAATTATTAGTTGTTAAGTGATAAATTTCACTACATATAGTGAAAGTTTAACTATAATATATACCTGAGGAACGAGTGAAACATGTACACAGCAAAAATTCTCTCTTTTCACTTTAAACTGAAACTGCCTGAAGGCTTCTACAAAAGGCATACCTTCTATATCACCTATGGTACCTCCCAATTCGACGATGCATACTTTGGGTTCTTCGTTTCCACAAACTGGAACGTGAGCCACACGTTTGACCCAGTCTTGGATAGCGTCCGTTATATGAGGAACGACTATAATTTTTTTTTATAGAAAATTTTTATTTTAAATCTTGTGCAAATGGTGCGTGTTCAAAAATGTCAATATTTGCCATTTACCTTGAACAGTCTTCCCGAGATAATCGCCTTTACGCTCTCTGCTGATAACTTGTTGGTAAATTTTTCCTGTTGTAATATTATTATCCCGATGAAGAGTTATATCCAGAAATCGTTCATAATTTCCAAGATCCAAATCGACTTCCCCACCATCATCTAATACGTATACTTCTCCTGTAAACAATTAATTGACCAAAAATTGTATTGCTCAAGATCGTTTATTGATAAATTAGTACTATTTTTAAAATAAAATTGAATTACGAAAGAGTTGCATTAAAAAAAATATGCATACTCTTTTTTGTGAGATATTTACAGGTGCACATTATCACGATGAAAAAAAATGGTTTTTTAATTAAAAGTAAAAAAAAAAGTATACAAAAAACGTTCTTAGAATTTCAATTAAACAATAATTATACAAAAACATCAAGTACTATAATCAGATAAAAAAAGATCAATAAATACGATGTTTATGATTTCTAGGAAATTGAAAAGAATTTTTTATTAAATTTTGTGATACAAAATGTTTGATTAAATAACTGGTTATAGAAATTCATGAAAAAAATTCTCTGCCAAAATTTATGCAGGATAAAAAAATCATTGGCTAAAAACCAATTCGAAAATATGCCAAATAAAATTTTCATATTTTATTACCCTAACCTTAACCTTAACCTTTGGTAATCCTTAACTTTGAGTGTAAATCAGATTTCTCAATATATTTCACGCGTAATTTTTCTATTGCAAGTCCGCAAATTGGGTTTCTAAACTAATTTCGAGCATAGTTTGTACGAGCTGTAGAGATAACGGTCGAAAGCTTTTATTTGACAAATATAGGCTACAAACTCGAAAAATTCGTTAAAAAATAATTTACACACTTAGAATGCACGAATTACAATTTAAGCATTTATAATACATTTTTATTCATGTCAAGATGAAATTTCTTCAATGCTGATTTTTTCGATAGTCGTTTTCACTACACGCAAACATATTTTTGTGAGTGACCAGATGTTTGCCATATGAGCCTAGGACACAATCCGCGAAAATTTTCGGGTTCAACTAGGTTTGAGAATGAACTTTTTTTTTTTCAACTAAACCTAAGCTTAAGGTTAAGTTAGGAAAACAAAATTCGGGTCAGTCTCAAACCGGCAAAAGTCGCTCACCGCCGGGAAGTTGGTACATTCATGGGCGGTTAGCGACTTTTACCCTCAAACCTAATAGTACCAATTTTCGGAACAGTATGATGAAATAAATTATAACCAAAGCATTAATTTAAATAGTTAGAATTGTCCGAAAACGTATCGCGCGCGCCCTCGTCGAAACGTGCCAGGGTCGTGTGTGCGAATGTCATTCGAGCGATCGTCCGGTAACAATTTTTGCGCATCGCCGTCTAAAAAAAGCAAAACCCAATTTGCGCACACGAAAGCTTCGACGAACGAATCGATCGCTGACGAGACGACTTCGCGGTGGCGAAATCGCGGAAACGCAGCGCCTGAAAGAAGGCTGCGCGGCTGAAAGCGAATCGAGCGCGCGGCCACTGCTAGAGGCGGGCCGCCGAAAGTCGGCCATGCGGTCGGGGACGACTCCGTCCGTAGTGCGTTTCAAAAGTTTCGCCATTGGACGTGTGCGCGTGCGCGCCAACCGCACGTGAACCGGACGACATTGAAACGGGCGAGGGCGGAAGAACGCGGAAGGGTTTCGATTACCGTGTTCGTAGGGCGAGAAGGTGCCCGCGTCGATGTTGATGTACGGGTCGATCTTGATGGAGGTGACCGGGATGCCGCAGCTCTTGAGGATCGTGCCGAGGGAGCTGGCGATCACGCCTTTGCCGATGCCGGAAATCACGCCGCCCGTCACCAACACGTACTTCATGGTGGACGCCATTTCGCGTGCCGAGCGACGCGGAGGAGCGGGCAGGCGAGCGCACGTGTGCGTGGTCGCCGGACCACTGTCGATCTTTCCCGCGTTCGCCGTTAACAGTTCGTTACTTTTCGCCGCGCCGTTTTAACGTTTGCGCAAATGACACTTGCGCACAAGACGCTAAGGCCGGGCGCCCGCTGGCGATTGAGTCGCGCGCGATTGGAAATGAGACACATTGTTTTGGGTTAGGCCAAGCGCCCACTGCGATTTGTAGTCGCGAAAATGGAACGCATTGTTTTAGGTTGAAGTGCGCGCATATGTCACATGCGCGCACATGTCACATGCGCGCACTTCAACCCAAAACAATGTGTGCCATTTTTGCGACCAAACAATCGCGCGTGACAAAATCGCAAGTGTGCGCCTAGCCTAAAGCATATTTTCAATAAATCGTTTGAATTTGTTTGTTCTTTTTGTTTATTTACAAATTAATTTCTCGAAGATGGAAAGTTCGAATCGATAAAAAATTATCTTTTTTTATCCAAATTACCAGTGGTGTAGGGGGGGCAGGAGCGCCCCGAAGTGCCGCTCCACCACTTTATTTCGAGGTGAAGCGCCGCTCCAGTATAAAAATTACACATTTCAAAAAACTGTTCGGAATTTAGCATTAGACCTCAAAGCTTCTGAATCTAGTGTTTCAAGACATCTGGATGTAATAGGAAGGTAAAAAAATGGAAAAATGGGTACCACACGAATTGTCCCGAGCAGAGAAGCGGGTCAAGTGTAGAGCACGTGCCCTCGTTCATTCATCACGATCAAATTTGATACTTATTTTCATAAAAGATTCGGAAATTGTAGAAAAAACTCAAAAATCATGTATTTAGGAATGACAGCCGAAATTTCAAACTTGAAAATTATCAACCCTCTTCAGTTTTATTAGCTTTTTTGTTGTAGAACATATTATGATTTTTTTTTCTTTTATTATAAAAATGCTCCACCACTTTTTTTAGCACTACACCACTGCGAATGATTTTAATTTTTGGAGATTTTATTGTGTTAATTTTTGATTGCAATCAGTGGCGTAACGGGCGCCAAATCGGCCAAAAATATCAATAATTATTAATTTGTTGGATCATGTATTAAATGCATTAATTAAGAAAAATTGCGAAGACCTGTGCAGAGATGCTGATGAGAGATTTCCAAGATGATTAGGCATATGTTTCCTTAGGACACTGCGCAAAAAGGAAAGCCGGGAGAGAGGGGGAGGTGCAAATTTGAGTGTTTTGCCCTGGGCGCCAAATACCTCGCTACGCCCCTGATCGCACATTTTGTAAAACCGATCGTAACGATATGGTACTATTATTCTTTAATTTTATTTATCTCATGTAGAATAATCTGAAAAATCTGTAAATCAAATCAAACCAATTCATTTTTGCAGTCTCATTGTAAGTGAAACAATCCCAATCACGATCCTAAGAAAATGTCTACCAGTGAGTCTCGAATAAACCCTCTTTTAATATTCAATACTTTTTTACTAACAATTCAATTAATATTTACAGAAACGTTTTCGTTTTTCATCCTGATTGTATTTTTGGCACGAGGGTTTGCTATAGAAACGTGCCCACAAGGAACGACATTTGACCAAAATCAAAAAGTGATAAAGGTTTATTTTTAATTACGAAAAATAACAAAACACATAATCGAAGCATCTGACTGAATTTTAGACATGCGTTCCTGAACCAAATGCCCTCTGCGATGGTATTTCTGGTCCCACGCTGTTTCCTCATCCGGAATGTAACAAATACTATATGTGCTTTGACGAACGTCCCCTCGTTATGCTTTGCGAGAAAGGATATGAATTCGACCCAATTTTCAAAGTATTTTCACAAAAAATCTATTTATTTTTTTAATTGTGCCTGTTATAGTGCTTTTTCAAATCACAAATGCATTTTTTGCAGAAATATATTATCGCTATATGTATATAAATCAAGATAAATCTGAACTGTTTTGTTAATTTTCAGATTTGTGTACCGATTTCTGAGCATGGCTGCACCGCTAATCAAGCAACATCGACAGGACCACCGATTTTCTAAATAAATATAAAGGCAATTTGACAAGGAACCATAAAAGCATATTATTATCTAAATTATTGTTTTTGATTTAAAATTGTTTATGACTGTTAAAATTAAATTTAGCAGTAAATATTATTGTCTGTTAAAGTATCTTTTTCAATTGCATAATAAACAATGAGAAAATATTAATTAGTTTTTTGTGTATAAATTTTATCAAATATTTTACGATCATGTGCAGAAATATATTTAAAACTTTTATCTAATTAGAGATTATATGTTTTGCACACAAATATTTATTAATAGTTTTGATATAGTGAAAAAAATAATATAATCAAAATTTTTTAATAGTAGAGAAAAAAAATTAACAATCATGTATTCATAATATAAAAATTACAAGTTTTTTCAGAATCGTATTAATTTTTAATGTCGCAAACATAATTGCGCATCAGGTTCAATTTTTTTCATTTCTACGGCTATTTTGAACAATTTTTCGTAGCATTCAGTCCTATAAAAATCAAAATTATATATGAATGCGTGCAAATTCGAAAGGCTTATTACACAAAAATAAAATATTACATTATTTTCGTAGATTGCCAAGTGTCTCCCCAAACATAAAGACCATGTCTTCTAACGAGTATAGCGCTTGTTCCAGGATATCGATTGAGAACTCTGGCCATTGCGGGTTCCAAATCTTTTTCATATTGGTTATTTTCTATAATTGGAACAACTAATTCCTCATCGTAACGCAAATTTCGTCCGAGTTTCGGATCTTTGATACCCTAAAATAAAAAATTTAATTTATCACTGTTTGCCTATTTATGAATTTCACCGTTACTGAACACAAAATAAAACCTTAATCATTTCTTGGTGCGATATACAAAATTCATTTTGGGGCCAAAGCGTGGTAACTAAAGCTGAATTTGACGAATGCGTATGGATTACAGCACCGGCTTTTCTTTTTTTGTAAAATAATATAAACAATGGAGTGTATTGACTTTTTTTCAACCTTATTAAAAATAAATCAATTCGATATTACTATATTATGTTATAATCACAATTTGAAAATAGTTATTTATACATACCCTTTAAGTGCATCGGGTATTTCAACATCTATATTATTTATTGTTTGACAAAACATTTCATCTGGTTGTATTCGATCTCTTTGTACTCCAGCAGGTGTAATATATATTAAATCACTGAAATTGAATTATTATGAATAATTTTCATTCAAATAATTATAGTAATTCCTGACTTACGCGATTTTGACTAATTTGTACTTATATGATTTAAAAAAATGTTTTTTTTTCTCAAAATTTTTCTGCATAATTATTTAAAAAAATATAATCCTGTCAAAAATACTTAAATGAGATTCTCGAATTAATAAGTAGTTTGTACGTACATAAATGTAATTATGTACGCAGAAATGATTATGTTCATATCTGGATCAAGAATAATGACAAATAATATTTTTTTATTAAATATATGTATATGGGCCCATTCTGTTTTCACTTGCCTTAAAACTAATACATTTTATATCAAAAATTTCACAAATTAAAGGTTTGTTCGAGATACGCAAATTAATTACGTAAGTCGAGGACTTACTGTACTCAAAACCAAATATATATAGTAATATAATTACTTGTATTTAATAGAAATACCACCTCCAGTACCATCTAACCAACCGAGCTTGAAAAAACGCTTACAAAGTTGTGGGATTAGATTTTTAGGATTTTCCTGAGAACAATATCAAAATTCTATAGTATTTGTGTTATATTGGTATCAAAATCAAGATGTTTAGTAATGAATTATATTAATAATGATGACTTACAAAAATTATCAATTATCTATAGAAAAATAAATCAGAAATATTACTTACCTTTGTCAAACTTCTCATATATTTAATATTTCTACAACAAGGACTCGGTACTGTGACGATCGAAAGTTTTCCTTCCCACCCGGGTGCAATATGGATTTTTTTATGAGGAGTCGGCACTTGGACAAAACGTTCTAGTTGACGTTTAGTCATAACCCTCTTGGGATCGTTGGCTTTATCCGTCTCAGTTTGAACTCTTATAATTTTCAAAGGCGAAGTTGTATCGTTGTCCTTGCGAGGCAACGCAAAAAACAGCGGAACCGAGCCCATTTTGTCCAATTTCCTTTCTTTCTCTTTTACATTGGGATCCCTTTTTCTATGTTTGAAAGTTTCTCTGTGCTTGCACAAAAAGTTGTAACGCGCCAACAATTTTACATTGCAAAACGTGCATAGAGCTTTGGTAGGGTCGTCCTCGACCGGTTGCACCCAATTGGCGAAAAGTGTATGCGATTCCCATTTTGCGTTATATTTGTATCTGCTTTTCGGGGGTTTAGTTTGGGGTAGGATTATTTCTAATGCGCATAGTTCAGGTACTTCTATTTCTACGTCGCTCATATTTGTTAAGTAATTATCTGGTAAATAGAAATTTAAGTTAAGATACACGGAAAACTGGTAATCTTGCATTTTAGGTGCGTAAATTATTTATTGTCATATTTGCATTTTGAAATGAAAAAATATGCATTATAAGTATTTAAATATGATTTAAAGTTAACAATATCTGTGATACAGTAGCATCTTTTAT
The DNA here is from genome assembly GCA_028571205.2 of Hydropsyche betteni. Classification (NCBI taxonomy): domain Eukaryota; kingdom Metazoa; phylum Arthropoda; class Insecta; order Trichoptera; family Hydropsychidae; genus Hydropsyche; species Hydropsyche betteni. The sequence continues at coordinate 6,488,445 of JAOXNN020000006.1, forward strand.
ACGATAACTTTTTTAACACGTACAAGTACAAATTACGTGTGAAATTTGTCAAGAAAGTAAATTGTCAAACTTATAATGTATAAACTACGCGTGAAATACATTGAGAAATTTAATTTAAGCACCTTTAATGCATTTTTATTCGTCAAATTACAAATTTGTAATTTACGCACCTAAAGTGCAAAATTATCCAATAAACAGAAATATTTGTATCGTATTTTGCTGTCAAAATTGACTAACAATAAATGACAGTTCACTTAATATGACATACGAAGGGCAACCAATTATAAAAACGAAAACGAACCTAGTGTGGTCACATCTGAAAAAACACCTCGATATATTATTACATTCTAAATAATCTTACACAAACCATATGTTTATACAATTAAAAATAATTAACAGATAATTTTAATAAACTGTTTATTTCTTATTAAAATTGCAATAATTTTTCATACATTAAATATTAATTTTAAAATTTTGTTATATAAAAGCAACTTTGTACTGTTTTTTCTTTGAAAAATTACAATTTAGTAATTCTATTTAATTTTAGATCATTACATAATTGAACGAGAGCAAATTCTACATCGCAATAGAACAAAGTGTATTTCTCAATTTTACGAAATTGGCAGCATTGACTGTCAATGTCAATTGCTCGTGGTCGGCGGTTAACGTTAGCCGTCGTTCAACATGATGTTTCGATTTATTAGGTATTTTCCAACACAAAATTGTTCAACGAATTCTCAACATGGATCTCTCATTAGATTTTTGGGTTCGAGTACGTCTGTTCAAGGTATGCTTTAGTTTTCTGTTTATTTTCAAAAAACTTTAATGTTCCGATTATTGCACAATATTTCTGATCATTTATTTTTTATTTTTTACAGATTTGAAAGAAAAGTATAATATTAAAAATGAAACCGTCGAAGGAAGGCCACTTTATTTAGACGCCCAAGCAACAACACCAGTAGTAAGTGCAATTTAAAATTTTTATTGCTAATGTCATACATGTTTGTAACGGATTTGTATCTCGATTTCGTTCAACAAAACAAATCAACAGTTGTTTTTGTGCATGTTATAGGTATTATATTGTGTTATAGATATTTACTTTTATGAAATGAATCAATAAAGTATCAAGGTTGTTTATCCATAATTTAATATAAACTGATAAAGATTATAACTTTACATCCATTTTTTATATTTCGATTGATTTTTACTTGTAAACTTTCATATTTTTTTCTGTGGTCATTGTTTTTTCACCTTTTTATGTTTCCAATTATTTTTTAATGTAAATATTTTATCAAACTTTATATCACATAAATATCATAATAAATTTTGTAATACTAAAATAAAGTGAACTCATATATCTATCAAGCTTAAATAGATAAAAAAAATTTCATTGTAAATTATGATAAATTAACCCACTTTAAAACTACTTCAATATGTCTTACAAATTAATTTTTATCAAAGCAACCTTCATCTTCTAGTATATCAAATATAACCACATTTAATATTATTCAATAATTTTCAGGATCCTCGAGTTTTAGATGCTATGTTACCATACATGGTTGGTTTTTATGGAAACCCACACTCGAGAACACACGCATACGGTTGGGAAAGTGAGGCCGCTGTGGAGCACGCTCGTGCCCAAGTCGCAAGCCTCATTAAAGCAGAACCCAAAGAAATCATATTCACATCTGGAGCGACCGAATCAAACAATATTTCAGTCAAAGGAGTCGCTCGATTTTATGGTGAAAAAAAGAAACACGTCATCACTACTCAGATCGTTAGTATACCAAAATAATAGTTGAATATTATCTTTGTTCTTTAGCACAATTTCAATAATAATTTCAGGAACACAAATGCGTACTTGATTCATGCAGAGCATTAGAAGGAGAAGGGTTCAAAGTAACGTATTTACCTGTGAAAGAAAACGGTATCATTGAAATGTCCGATTTAGAAAAAGCTATAACACCGGAAACGTCTCTTGTATCTATTATGGCAGTCAATAATGAAATTGGTTTGTACGAATCCAAAAATTTTTGGATACGGTGACTTTTGATTTTCAATCAATTCGAATTTTCCAGGTGTTAAACAACCCATCTCTGAAATTGGTGCTTTATGTAAATCAAAAAAGGTATTTTTTCACACTGATGCCGCTCAGGCTATAGGAAAAATACCGATAGACGTAAATAAAATGAATATCGATCTAATGTCAATGTCTGGACATAAAATATATGGCCCGAAAGGTGTCGGAGTACTTTATATACGACGTAGACCTCGTGTCCGAGTAGAACCATTGCAAAGTGGCGGTGGGCAAGAAAGAGGAATGAGAAGTGGAACTCTTCCAACTCCATTAATAGTCGGCATAGGTAACTGATATATAAAAATATTTAATCACATAACAATTCTTCATATTCTTACTATACAAGTCGAAAAACTTTTAGGTGCAGCTAGTGAAATATGTGAACGAGAAATGGCCTACGACCACGCATGGATGGAAAAACTTTCGGTTCGCTTACTAGAAAAAATAATGACTCGATTACCGAAAGTAATAAGAAACGGTGATCCAGTTCATACATATCCTGGTTGTGTTAATTTATCATTTGCATACGTAGAAGGTTATTATTGTTAATTGTCATTATAATTTTATTTATAGATTTATTTTAATGATTATTTTGTGTTATATAGGTGAATCTCTCCTGATGGCTTTGAAAGACGTTGCGTTGTCGAGTGGTTCCGCATGTACGTCTGCTTCTTTAGAACCTTCGTATGTCCTTAGGGCTATCGGAGCAGATGAAGATTTAGCTCACAGTTCAATTAGGTGATATATCGAAATAATACTTTATACTGTTTCAATGGAACGTTGAAATATATGTTTATTGCGTTTTGTAGATTTGGGTTGGGTAGATTCACAACAATGGAAGAGGTGGACTACACTGCTGAAAAATGTATTAAACACGTAGAAAGATTACGAGAAATGAGTCCATTATGGGAAATGGTACAAGAAGGAATTGATATTAAAACGATTAAATGGTCTCAACATTAAGATATTTGTTAATTTTGATTTTTGGGAGAAGATAACTCTATTTTTATTTTGTTACATATTAGTATTTATCTATAAAAATTTTTGAAATATTAATAAAAAAATTATATATCAATGTAACTGGCATGTAATATATACTAGTATATCAATAAATACTTATAAATTTCCTCAAATTTCTAAAATCTTAAAATGCTCCGACCACTTTTACTAAAATTCAATATAGTGTTCATTAAATTTATTTATAAATTATATTGAATAATACAATGATACATTGTGTGGTTTCGTTGTACGAAAACCATTAGTGTGAAATAAAGACTAGACACTTATAATAGCACCACAGCAAAACATTTAAATCAAAATTGTTAAATTTGAGTAATAATATGGCTATAAAAATAACAAATTGCTTGAAATTTTGAGTAAGTGATTTGCTTATAAATAAAAATTTAAATACAAAACATTTTGAGTAAATGAGTAAAATTAAAATAATTCAAACAATCCTATAGTTGAGATTCAATATTTTTATAAAATTTCAAATATTAGTTACTACTTATTGCATATTGTCATCCAAAAACCATTTCTCAGACTTAGAATTGATTTCACTTTTTATGTATCGCAATTGACATATTTTCCAATACATAAATTCTTACTTTAACACAATCCTATAAAAAAAAAACTATTATATTTAAAAGTAACATCTAAACAATGCAATATGTATTTGCTTAATGTAAACAGAATATCATGTTTTTGGTATTTTTTGAGCTTATAAATATGAGTAATGTTCGTAGACTTCTATACAAAAAATAAAAAGTAAAAAGCATATTTAATAAAGAGGTAGGTTACGATTGGTATCCAACAAAAGGTTTTAACCGTTTTTGATTTTGTGAACGTTCAAAATAATGGCATTTAATTTATCACTAATGAAATCTTAACACATAAGCTATAAAATATGTTAACACATGCATTAAAAATATTATATATAGTGAAAATATTTAATATAAAATTTCGTGACCAATAAAGCCTTAGCACAAGCAGGACGGCTCGGTAATTTCATCTGGAGATGTGATTTTGAAACTTTGATGATCCAAATTCTGAAGATCGATCCTAGATTTGTTCGATTCCAGCAATTGAGTGGCTATATCCGTAAACATTTCTTCGATACCAGCACCAGTTTTACACGAAGTCTTATAAGTGTGGCTTATGAGATTATGACACTGTTCGCTGCAATCACAAAATCAATCATATAATACATATAATGATATCATCACATAATAATATATAATGGAATATGTAAAATGAAAATGGTTTATTTCATATGAAACACTTACCAAAACGCTTCCATATCTGCGTCGGAAACTTGTGAAGACGATTCCATATCAGATTTGTTCCCGCATAGGAATATTTTAGCATTTTCAGCATACGTTACGATATCTAAAAGATGTTGAGACAAAACGTGAAACGATGCTGCATTGTCTAATGAAAATACTAATATAGCAGCCTCTGCAAATTTGTAATAGCTTGAAGTGATCGAAGCTACACGCTCCATTCCACCAGTGTCCCATAATTGCAACTGAAATTATGCACAATTCATTTTAATAATTAACAGTATACATATTTTTAATGATAAAAATTAAGTTTTTCATAATACTAAATACAAAATCTAATTGAACAATATTATATTATAGTGTTTTAATATTATACAATATGATAGATAAGGATAGTATTTACCTTAATTTCTCTTGTACCTAGCTTGAATGTTTTGTCATAATGATCCAAACCCAATGTGGACTTTCTATCGGTCGATGTGACGAAAGTATCATTTGCGAACCTTCTGAATAATGAACTTTTACCGACACCGTATTCACCACACAATATTACTTTTTGTTCGGGTACTCTAACCGAAGCCATTTCCCTTTTGGTATTTATGCTTTAAAAATAAATGTTGATTTATAAAAAGACATATGGGAGCCTTTCACAAAGCGGGTTACACTCCGGAACCTGACATTTCAGATTACACTTCACACCCCTTTTCGAGTGAGTCTAAACGCTAAAGTTTTCGTATATGTATATCAATTTTTTTAAAAAACCTTTTTGTTCACATATATGGTTTTTTTTAATATTCAGACGTTTGCACAAACGATAATAGTAGGGGAGAAGTGGCATGAAAAATCCAGTTTTAAAAAAAGTGAAAAATAATATTGAAATATTATAATATATAAATAAGTAAATAAATTGGTGTAGTAAATAATTTTTTATTAATTTATGTAAGTAATGACATAGAATATTTCCAAAACATATATACATTTATAGAAATAACGAAATTCGGCTCTTTCCTCACACATAGGTCTTGAAAGAGCCACCTAAAGTTATGAGATCCAGATTTGGTCTTTAAAGTTGGCGCTCTGCAAGATCCATATGTCAGTTTGACAGGTGACAGTGTTTGTTTTATTTAACCTTCGAGCGGGCGTGCTGTTGCGAAATTGGTGACGAATACGCGTAAAAGCTTTTGCTACCTTTATCACGAGTCACAAGCATCGAGATCCGAGCTATTCCAGGGTCAATGTCAATGAAGTACCGGGTGTGCTCGGAAGTTTTTATTATTCATTGATATTTGGGAATTTCTGCAAGAATCCCACTAACTGCAGCTCGGCTCTTTCAAAACATATCCTCTCAAGAAACATAACTTCGAAAATGAATAAAAAGTTAAAGATTTACAGGCAAAATATATATGTTATTATAGGGCCTAATTTATTTATAAAGTTATAGTATAATCATATATGTAATTATTAAATTTGTACGTATAAACGTTAAAGAACAATTAAAATTAATTCAAAAGTTTTTTGACGACGAAATCTTTAAAACGTCGCACCGGTGCTGTTTATTTTCAGTAGGCCGTAAAATTTTTGTGGGTGATATCTGGCTAGTGTTACTATCGGAAAATATTAAGACCTGCACGATTCATTAAAAAACTTCCGAGTAAATGAAAACGGCTCTTTGATACAGGCACTCACCGAAAGTTACTATAAAACCAAGTGTAGAACACAATTCCCGATTAATTTCGAGATAGCATGATTAAAATACATTATAAAGCATTAATTCGTTCATTTAGTCATCTAATCGGCTAGACGCACACTTGCGATTTTGTCGCGTGCGGTCGTTTAGTCGCAAAAATGGAACACATTATTTTGGGTAATTGTCCTGAAACGTGTCGTATGTGCAACTGTTTGTGTGTGCCAGTGTCATGTGTGCTAATGTCGTTCGGGCAAACGTCTGGTCACCTTTTTATAAAATTTAGATTGTTTTTATACACTTAATAGGTTTTTAAATAAATCTAAGTTATAATTTTTAGTTGAATGTTTGCGTTCAAAATATACAATATTTTTTGATCAATTTGTTTTTTAGAAAACAATTTAATTTTTTTTATACCTACCTTCATATTTTTAAAAACAAAATAAATTTTAATATTATATCTTGAATATACATCGAAATAATATTTACTCAAATCTAATATTCTTTCAAAATAAAATTAAATAATTACTTGTAATCAAAACTAATAAATATCATGAAAAAGTATTGAAATCATGAAAATATAAAATTTCAAATATGCATGCCTAAATTTCATTGTATTTTTACAACCCCTTTTATATCATTCTACAGCTGAGTGTGGATCAATAATCTAAAACCTACCCCCAACCTAAAATGCCAGCCCGTTTCTTGATCACACATGTTCTGTATATACTTAAGTATATTTTTTTCAAATTAGTATAAATAAGCTTAAAGAGTATTTAAAATAAACTATGAAAGTTGTTGTGCAACATATTCTTATTATAAATAACTTATTCATAATCATTTGATAATAAACAATGGATGAAAACATTGAAAAGAAGGAATCACCATGGATGATAGCTAGGCGAGGAATAAAATTATTGTTGAATGATAAAAATAAAGAAGCTGAAGTTTTATTTATAACTAGTCCTCCAGGAATACAAATTACTGCAGGAATATGTTTCGTCACATTTATGGTATTGAATATTTTGAGATTAATTTAACAATCAGTACTGTTTTCACTGCTTTACCCATATAAAATATTTTTTTTAGAATGCCCTGATGTGTTTTGATGATACAAAAGTCACAGAAGCTATTTCTCAAATAAAGAAAATTGAAGAGGAATGTTATAATCAAATAGGATGGATGAAATCATTCAAAAATAAAATTTTCACAACAAACGTTACAGAAAATAAAAGTTTTGAAGAATCTCTTGAAGAAAAAATTGTTTTAGCTGATTCCTTAGTTTGCCAATCGTTCTTAACGTTCTTGCATAATGATTTTGCTTCTTACATGAAAGGCGGTTGGACATTAAGACGAGCATGGAAAGTTTATCAAAATACTTACGAGCAATTATCAGCATTACACAAACAAAAATTCGGCAGTGCTAATGTTTCAGGTATTTTTTTCCCACAAATAATTCTGAAATTAAACTAAAGTACATTTCTTAATTACAAAAATTTTAAGGATGGTCCACCCCGATTGATATACAAACACTTAAAATAACATCTTCTGAAAATCTACAATCGGTAGAACATAATGCCAAACATTTAGAAGAAAATGACGAAAAGTCTGATCCTGCCCTTGAAATCGATGAGGATTTTTCTAAAACTGATGCTTCGAACAATTCTTCTTCGAAACAATCCAATTTTTATTCTTGCTCGAGCAAAACATTTTCCGAATTCTCCATCATAAACAAGTGTGAAAACACTTGTTCAGAATATGATGAGAAATATATTCCAAATAATGGTTGTGATGCAAGTTGTTACCAAGGCACTCTTTCATCCGTCCCGAATAGTACCATCGTCCGTCCAAAAAGTTTACACCTCAATCTCAAAACCCCTAATGGAAATGCTCAACATTCCTTGACCTGTGATAATTTTAGTAACCAAAACCACACAATGCAAAAATCAGTATCTTTATTTTCCTCCCTGAACAATTTCAGTTCTGCTATTTTAGAAAGTGCTTCATCTCTTATCGGCTTCAACAAAGAACCATATAAAGAGTAAATAATTTTCAAAACATTTTACTAAATTTTTTTTTGTTTTCTTATTCAGTATAATTTTTATTTTAAAGTCTTGAAGATATTGATTCAGAAACAATTTTACGTCTCATGTCAGCAGTAAGTTTTGGATATGGAGTTTTTCGTTTATGTGTTTCTTTGGCACCTCCAAGTATATTACGATGGATCAACATGTTGGGATTCGAAGGAGATCAAAAAGCAGCAATTAGAAGCTTGCATTTTTCTAGAAAAGGCACTGATATGAGAGCTCCTCTAGCATCGTAAGAAATATAAATTCATTGATTCAATTTTCAACTATAATCATTTTAATAAAATAAAATTTATTTTGTATAGATTATCATTATTATGGTATCATACTATTGTTTGTCCATTTTTTAATGTTAATGGCAATACAAGTAAAAAAAGCATTGAAGAAGCAGCTAAAATACTAGAAGAAGAAATCGAATACAAAGATTCAGCTCTTTTTTTATTTTTCAAAGGACGTGTAGAAAGATTGAAGGTTTTTTTTTGTTTCTAACATGTAAATTAACATTATGTTTATCTTAAAAATAAAAATGGTTTATTTTTCTAGCCTGATATACAAGCTGCGATAGAAGCTTACAAAATGTCTGTGGCCAAAGCCACTTTACCAGAAGTAAAGTTACTAAGTAATTTATAAAATTTATTTTTTATGATTATATTTACTGCTAGAAAAGCAAATAAAAAATTTCTTTTCATCATATGCTTAGGTTTGCATGAGGTGGGCTGGTGTCATTTATTAACGCTAGATTTTAAACAAGCATATAATTGCTTCTTTCAACTAAAGCAGCAAAGCAAATGGTCGAAAAGTTTTTATGCTTATCTTACAACTATATGCGCAGGATCTATGGGCAATATAAACCTTGTCCTATCTGGAAAAAATGAAATCAAACATTTTCTAGAAAAGTCTTCAAACAAAGTATAATTTTGTTTGTGATTGTACATGAAATATTATGTATTTCAATTTTAAAAATTAAAACTTACAGGGTGCGCAAATTGAAAAATACATTCGTCGAAGAATGGAAAAATTACCAGAAGCAAAAGATTCTGATTCCGAATTCATTAAAGATACCATACATTGGCAACTTTATTGCTTTGAAATGCTTTACTTATGGAATACTTTTCCAAGTTGCAAAACATCAGATTTACACAAAATAGTCGAAGGTAAAGAACCTTGGCAAGAAATTTCATGAGAATAAACAGTTAAGGAAAAATTATATTTATATTCATATTTTTAGTATGCATGCCAAACAACAAAGACGAATTGCTTAAGAACGAGCCAATGGTGGGGATCGGATGGCTAATACAAGGATCGGCTTCATTAGTTATAGCAAATCGTTCAAATATACAAAATAATTATACTGCATATTTGTCAAATGCAGTTGATGCCTTTAGACTGTGCCTAAAACATAGATCAAAGTGTTCCGAAGATGCTCACGTATCTGCCTTTGCTCAGTATGAGTTAGCACTGCTTCTTTTAAAAGATGAAACGGTAAGGAAAACTTAAAAATTTTGACTTTCAATTAGAATATTTTGTCATATCAACATTTATTTGCAATTTTCAGACTAGACCAGAAGGGAAAAGCTTGTTAGCAAAGTTGCAATATCAGTATAAGGATTATGATTTCGAGCACCGTTTAAATATTCGAGTTAATTCAACTTTGAAGAGTTTAGAAAAGTATGAGTCCCAAAAGAAATCTAAATAAATTAATAATTATAGTTCACTGACAATATTCGTCAAGTTGAAATATTTTATTCGGTATATTATCATTTATAAGTACAAAATTATTTAAAAAAAAATATGACAATATTTAGAACAGTATATTTCGGGGCCATCTTGTTCCTGCATTAAAATTGATGTTTTGTCTTATACACTTATATTACCTTTAAAACTATGATGATTTATTTGTTTTCATTGTATTTATTTGGCATTTTATGGTGCATACTTATATTAAATGTATGAAATCACTGAATAGCTCTAGAATAATAAGAACACGGGACGTTTAATTTATATACAAAATTTAAGAGTCTACAATTGTAGATTTTAAAAATGTTATCTAAACATCAGCAAGCTATTATTCAAAATGCAAAATATTAATGACGCACTTTGCAAATATAGTAATCAATTTTCAATTTGCATTTTAAAATTGTATTATATTAAAAATTGTCCATTTAAGACATGAGTATGTATTATAAAATTATTTCACAATGAAAAATGTATTTTTCCTTGATGTTAATATTTGAACATATGTAGATTTATTTTTACAAAAAAAATTAATGTATTCATTAATGACTCTTGTTGCAAATATAGTTAAATATTAAATACACAACCACATCATAGCAGTATTTTCAGATAAAGTTTAGAATATTGAAATGTGATAATTTCCTTTTACACTTCCTTTAGTAAATTATTTGAAATATTCAATAAACAATCAGATTTTCGTAATATTTAAAACACAGGGTGAAATATATTTCGAATAATCAGATTTTTTTCAATCAGCCTATAATATTTACTACTATTTTTATGGATTGTTAAGTATGCTGTAATCAAAAGTATTTTAACATATTGAAATAACAAGAAAAAAATGTTGTAATTATATTTACATCCAATAATTACGTTGTTCATACTTATTTCAAAAAATATATTTATTGGAACAAAAAATGTCGTTTTCATATGTCAACATAGTAAATATGATAATAATTTTAATTTTAACAATACTTAAAAACACCGCCAATTCAGTCCTTGTCAAAGCTGGGCAATTTAGCAAATGGGCAACTCAACAAGTGAGCAATGAACCAAGTGGGTAACTGAATCTAATTGTAAGCGCACATGATACTAGTGCACACGACCCAAGCGCACATGACCCAAGCACACATATTTTCGAATTTTTCAAAATTTTCAAATGAAAATAGAAAACTTTGACATGCAACTGAAAAAACCAAAATATGTTTTTTCATATTGAAAGTATTTCAATACGTCCACAGTATTTTTAAGTACCAAAGTATGTATGTACTTTCATGTCAACCGATTTTTCACATTAAGCGATTTCCATTTTAGTATCATTATCATCATTTTGACAAAATAATTTAAAATAGCGTTATAATTTAATGCTTACAAGCTTACAAAAACGACTACCGAATATTTTATACGCGAAAATAAATCCAATTGATTTTTCTCAAAATTATTTCGCACTGACAATACTGGATCGTAGTCGTCAGTTGTCGATCGGTTCACTCGTCTGTCGGCCGAGGGATTCTTCAAGATGCAGGCAGTCAGGAGCGCCAGGACATGGCTGGCAAGGACTGGTAATTCAATTCTATCAATTATTACACTATTCTAATCGAAAATTTCCATTTATTATACCATTTTGAGCGACCTTCGATCACGCCGATTGTTGAGTAACAACCGCTGCTTTGAACCGATCGATATAATTATATTTGCAATTATCACTTCGTACTTATTGTTTGAACGTTAATTAGAATGATTGCGAAGGATCTCTTTAATCGATTTTCGGAAGTTCCTCGTTACGTAACTATACATAACCTCTTTGAGTTTTTGACAGTTGTTTTATTCTGTGAATCCTTTTTTGTATGAAATAAAAAAAAATTAAATTGTTAATTTTTTAGTGACCATATAACTATGACAGTTAAAGAAATACGCCATATTGATTTTCGCATTGCAACTAAAAATATTATATGACACAAATTCAATGCTGGATTATAGATAATTTTTAGTGCTATCATAAAAGTCAATATTTGTTCTGCATTGACTATTTTTTCTGTTCTAATGAATAGAGTAACCTGATTCAATATTGAAAAATACTTTTTTTTATTTCAGGTCGGTCCTACCACAAGGCTATCGATCATAAGCAGCCGCATATGGATGAATTGCCAGTTCCTTCTGGCTCTTGGAAAACAACCCATGAGGCTAGAAACCGCAAACACAATACCATCTTAGGAGTTGGAATTGCATTCTTTGCCTTCTCTATTTTCACTGTATGATATTAGTAATTTTGTGTTAATTATCTTATTGTATTTTTGTTTATAAATGTATTTATGTGTTTACAGGCTAAGACTTCTGGTCTCGTTTACCTTAACTTCTCTCCACCAGACTCCATCGATTAAATACTGCATTTTGAGTCAACAACTAGTAGAACATCTGCAGAATTTAGTATAATCTTACGTTGTGTATGGCTACTGATAATTTCTTTATTGAATAAATGATTTAATTTTTTGATTTGAACTCGCTTTTTTTAATTTCCTTCGTATTAATACATTTCAAAAAAATATATACATGTTAGGAAATATTAAATGAAAAACATATTTTAGAAGATTTATTATATTACCAATCTTTAAATTATATAATTTAATAATATATCAATAACTAAGTGTCAGTTTCTTAACTACTGACTATATTGTCTTTATACATTCGAACATAGACAGAATAAATTATTTAAGTGCTTTATGACAATGAAACATGAACTGTCGAAAACTGAAAAATTCATATTTGTACCTCAACATTTGTAATTCAACATTTCCAAATGATAAATACGATAATGGTTTGGTCAGACAATCAGAACAAATAAAGCGATAAATCATATCTAGGATTAAACATTAACTACATTTACCCTTTTCACTCTGGAGACTATTTGGCAATAGGTAAACTATTTACTCAAAGAAAAAATTTTTTGGATTCCAGTAAAAACACAACACAATCCGTATGTTTTGGTAATTCAAAAAATTCATATATAAACCTATGAAATCGGTGTTACGTATCATATTTCTAAATAATACGCCCAATGCAATATCTAAGTTATTCTAACTCAATCCGTAGTTAGCCAGATTTATCAAATGAGTGGAAAGGGTTAAGATTGTTTAATAAATACTAAAGGCACAGTTATGTACAGCCTTCAATCTGATGAAATGACTTTGGTTGATTGGTTTATACACTTTTCTATATAACCTAGTCATGTTTTTTTTTTTGTTGCTCTCGGAACTACACAATATTTATTTCATAATGAAAATAACGGCAGTTAGCGTTTACAGTTTTTAAAATACCTAAATTAAATATATCAACATAGTATGGTTCAAATATTAATACTTAAATAATATATGTTTTGAAATCATAAATACATAAAAACAGTTAATTTTGCACTTTGAACAGTAACATGTACAAATTCATAATACCATATCATGGCTTAGTATCGAAAAATTTAATATATATCAAGGAATGTTTTCCATAAAAGTAACCAAATTTTTAGCAAATACAACAATCAAATATACAATTTGTTTTCAATGTGAACGGGCAATTTCCGAGAAGGTATCTAAAATATCTTTGATAGTAAAATCTAAAGCTATCATTGAACCAGAATAACACTGCTGAATGTGATCTTCCAGATACTTATATTGCGTGATGAACTCTTCTTGCATAGCTCTCCAAACCACCTATACATTAATAGGAAATGAAGTAAATCTTAAAAAATTACAGATAATAAAAACAACATGATTTTTACTTGGAGCAAATTCTCTTCTTCACAAAGATGTTTTTCGACTTTTTTATATAAGCTATCGAGACCTTTTTTGACTTCTTTATGAGGATACATAGCTATAACTTTTCTAAGCTCTTGTTTACTGAAAGCTGTTTGATAAGATATTTCTGTTTTGTTTACACCTTGACTCATACGACTTTCAACACCTTCAAAAAATAACTAAAAACAAAATTTGATGCATTATCAAATTATTTTGCAAAACCAAGTGCTGAAATATTGATAAAACTTACATTTAGTTTTTCTAATGGTCGCCCAAAATATAACGTAACATACGCTTTTTGAGCTTCGATATACTTGGTTTTTGCTTCTTTCCTCAACCCATCTAAAGCTGGTATTTTCAACTGACATAGTAATGCATAGAGATGATGAAAATTTTCTGGAAATGAATTGATAAGTAATGAATAATTAAAAAATACATTTGATGATTTAAAATTTGTGTAATACCCATTTTTATGACTTGGTGTGGTGTTTTCGGGTGATCTTGTTTTTGAATAGACTGCATCATGGCACTCACAAGTTGTACGTACCATTTGTCTAAATCTACTCTTCTACTGGATTTGCTAAATATATTTTCAGCCGTTTTACAAAATTCCTTAAATTTAAATGTATTGGTTTATTTTATTCAAGAAAATGGATTGTATGCATCAAGTAAAAAAAAATTACCTCAAAACTTTCAACGAAAGGTAAGATTCCACATTTGTTTTTCCGCATTGTTGTCTTGCATGGTTCTGTTAGGGTTTGTAATCGTCTCTTCATCGCAGCATCACATGCTCTTTTAGCTTGTACTAAACACGATCCAAGAGATACGGATAGCAAACTACCAGCATCTCGGGCAGCCAAAACATGTGCACTGACAACTACTAATGTTTGCATACATCCACTATGGAAAAAATTAACCAATTAAATAATAAATAAAAAATAAAAATATTCAACAAAATCATTGAAAAACCTTACTAAGTATCCACTCTTTCATAATGTGCTATAAAACCAGCTAATTCTTGTTCCAAGTTTGGAAATAATTCAGCCATCATTTTGCGAACATCTTCACTGAACAATTTCTCTTGTCGTGATTTATTTAAATCTTGAGTTTGATTTTGATTTTGCATTTCACCTGATCCAGGCGATAAATCTTTTCCACTTAAATCGTCGCTTGAAGGAGAAATTACCAAACTAGTGGAAGTGTCAGCGTTGAATGAACCATCTAATGATTGCTGTGCACTCTATAAAAAAACCTCATATTAAATAAAGAATAAAACTAAATCGTTACAATAATTTACCTTAGGTCCATCAAGTTGGAAAAATGAAACACAAAATTTTTGTTCACTCAAGCACAGCGGTTCTAATTGAGATAAAACCTAAGAAAAAATGGATATTTTAATTAACGATATTATGAATTTAATGAACGTGTTGACTGAAAAAATACCGTTTCTAATATTGCGTCGAAAGAATAAGAAGAATTAGAATTATTGGAGCCATCATCTTTAAGATCGGTCGTTTTATTTTTTTTATCTTTCGAATTGACAGAAACTGCACATCCACCAATTAACTGCCGAGCATGTTCAAAGAATAGTCGAATATCTCGATCATAAAGTTTGCTCAGTGAACTAGTGTAAACCTGATTATAAAAAAATATATATAAAATTGCACAATGGGTTATAAAAAGATAATTTTGTTACTTTTGTCAGTCCAGTATACGCTCTCGGTTCAATTTCTTTAATCCAATGCATCAAAGGAGCATACTCTTGTAATTCATCGTGAATGTGTGTTCTTTGAGGTAAAGTTAAACCATCTGCACCAAGCCCGACAACCTCTTGACTTGCATCATTTCCAAGATGTATCAATAAATTATTCAAATGCCTCGAAATAGCTTGTGAAAATTTTTCTTTATATTTATTCGCTTTTCTTAGTTGTTCTTGAGTAGCAGTTAATCTTTAAAAAAAATTTTCAAACATATATTATTTTCAAATTTATTAAAAGTGATACAAATGATAAAATTTACTTGGTAGCAAATGGAAGAGGTGGTTTTTTCAAGGTATTTCGAAGAATATTTCCTGCGACTAATGCAGCTTCCCTACCCTCAGGAGTTGTCAATACCACATCCATAGAAGCTCCAGATACATCAAGCCACGACTGTATGTATAAAAAGTAGTATCGAATACATGATATGTAAAACTGATTAGAAATAAAAACGAGTTCTTACAATAACATTTTCCAGTTCTAATAACAACTTTTGGCTATTTCTATTAGCGATTTCAATCATTCCATTCTTTTCTTCCATTTTATCCATAGTGTCTCTGATATGGCATAGCATTTCATCATATCTGAAAAATATATATATTTAGACACAATTTCGATGTTAAATAACAGTTATCTTAAAAAAACAATGAAAAACCTGTCCAGTCTGTTTTCTACAGTTTCAGCATAAGTTATAGCTTCTTCTAATTTATTCATCAAAGATTCGACTTGTGCTTCTGATTTTAACATACATTCAATATTTTCCTAAATAATTAAAAAATATATTTTTCAATGATAATAACAATGATTAAATTAGGAATGAAATTCGATACATACTCCATCCAATAAAGACAATTTATCGTCTAACTGTGACATAAATTGTTCAGCGTTTGATATTGCAGTATCACAATTCCCTATTATAGCTACAAGATCGCCAATATTATCAAGATCACCACTGAGCGTTTGATATTCATAACCAGACTCGCTTTCTGGCACTTGAACTAAAACGATGTTACATCAAAACTAGTAAAAAAATAAACTAATCACTTTTCATTCATACCTGGCAAGAGGAGAGGACTGTCTGGACTATCGATAGATTGTAAACCTATCCATTTTTCGGGGAAATGTACAAATTCTATTTTAGCCTTGCTATGAATTACCATTTGGTGGAGAGCGGTAACAAAGTTTTGTCTGTCGTGCTCGTTGAGGGCAACCCATCGGTACATTTTCTCAGCGTTTATGTCTAAAGCTAAGGACTGAACATGAATAAAAGGAATTTGTTATAATCAGAGTTCCAGAATTGTGAACGAAACGGGTATTATTATACGAACGCTGATATCAGTTCCGCCGTCGATCGATCTTATTTCGTCCAAGTGCCATATACGCTTTTTCTTGAAACTGTTTTTGTCGATTTTCTTCACTTGGCAAACTGACACAGGCGTGGATGAGTCACTATTATTCACGATACACAGATAACATGTACTCTTCTTTTTTAGCAATTTGGCGACTTCGCACACTACCAAGAGACGATCTTTGTTCTTTTCAAAAACTTCCTTTTGGAGGCTATGTCGGATAGTAGCCATGATGTAAATAAGTATTTACGTTTACTAAAAATAAAGTTTCATTGTATAAATTTTCATAAAATAAAATTGGAATCAGTAATTTTGTAGTAAAATGTATTTTTCAGACAGAAAGATTAAGATAATGTATATGAATAGTTTAATTACCTAATAATGTATATTGTGCAAAAACATGATTAAAGTCGGCCCCGAAATATTAAAATTGGTTCATACCGCTAAACGTCAAATAATGATGTGACAGTTGTTGGTTTCTATAAAGTAGTTGTAGTATAAATAAATAATTTGTATTTACACCACGGTTTAAAGTGAAAAATATAATATTTATAGGCGGAGATGGCTTGTGCGAAATGGTAGTGGTGAGATAGAAATTATTTTGACGCGCTTATTATTAGCAAATATTAAATTAAGGGCCATTTAATTTCCAGACGTTTGCGCAAACTACATTTGATCACGCGACATTAGCGCACACGTCACTTACTCACGCGACATTAGCGCACACGTCACTTACTCACGCGACATTAGCACACACGTCACAAACTTTTGCGACACTATCGCACACGTCACTTGCTCATATATACAACACTTGTTCACTGGACATTTGCTCACAAGACACTTTGCCACACGATACTTTTTTACAAGACACTATCGCACACGTCATTTTCTCACAAGACACTATTGCATACGCCACTTACTCATACAACACTAGCACACACGTAACATACCCATACGACACTTATTCACACGATATTTGCTCACTAGACACTATCGCACACGACACTCGTTCGCAAAAAACTATCGCACGCGTCACTCGCTCACCAGACACTAACGTGCAACGAAATTATTACACACTCACATTTTCAACAATCGGTCGAACAACTAATCGCATTCGCCGCTTTCATCATAACACAAACCCAATCGACGACCATGTTATTTTTTCATCCGAACCGAAACAAACCGATATTTCTTCCGGTACAGTTTCGATTGTATTCCGTAAAAAAATCAGTTTTCATCAATTATCGAAGTCGTACACAACAGCGAACAAACGAAGCGAAAAAATTGCACCGTTTCGGCACGCGCGCGCCCACCATCGCGAGCGCCCCGGCGGCACAGCGCGCGACAGCCGCATTCAATATTTGTATAGGTGACAGGCGGCGCGGTCAACGTTCGTCCCCCGCGAACGCGAAGATTCCGCGAAAACGATGATCGCCCCCCGGCGCCTGCTCTCCCTCGGCCTGCTGCTGCTGCAGGCGGCGCTGAAGGCCGCCTTCGCCGGTAAACGATCCCGCCGACTTTCGGGGACCGCGTCGCGGAATCCGCGAATTCGCCGATCGCGGATCGCAAAAGTGCCGCCTTTTCGCGGGATTCGCGTTCGCGCGAGGAAAGTTTCGGCCGCCGGCCGGCCCGCGACAATCGACCGCTTCCGCTGAATCGTCGTAATTGGTTTATTGTCCTAGCCGTTCGGTGTTCCGTTCGTCGGGCGATCTTGTGGGGTTTTGTCGGTGCGCGAAAATTTCGTCGCGTCGACTTTTTTCGGTCGCTTTTGTTGTGCGGTACTCTGTCTCGACGGGACCGAAACGTGAACGGTTGATTTTTAAAGGAAACGTATCGAATTTTTATCAGGGGTGGATTTGTTTCGGTAGAGGTGTCGAAAATATTCGGGGCCCTTTCGCAGAACTTCCTCATAAGCAAAATGTTGAAATTGAATAAAATAATTGAAAATACATGAAAATTATATGGCTACTATTTAAATGGTCATAATTTAAATCGATTTTGGTCACAATTTTCATCCCATTTGTCAGAATTTATTTGACACTAATCAGAATTTTAATCATGTTTTGGTCTAAATTTTAATCAAAAAGGTCAATAAATATTGAACGGTCAGAATAATATTAAGAACCCTGACCTATTCTGACCATTTAATTTTTGCCAAATTTTATCATTTATATTGACTGTTGATCAGTTTCATAAAATAAAGTAAAAAAGGCGTTCAAAAAAAAAAACACAAACAAAACCTTTTTTTCTTCAAAAACTGAACTGAAACTTTCATAATATGTGTTTGATTTAGAAAAACGATAATAATTCATCAAAAAATGTTAAACAGGAACCTCGGCCACATATAAACAAATCCACCACTGATCTTTATTGTTTGCATTATAAATTTGATCCTAACACATTTACGTAAACGTCTGTTTTCTATCACTATAAGTATACTTATCTTTCGATTTATTATTTTGCTGATAAAAAAACAAGATTTTTTTTTAATAATAATTGTATTCAAAGTGAATTTGATATAATCATATATGGGGTTCGGTTCGTGTAAACATTCACAATACGATAATGTTTTTATGATCTCATCAGAAATTTGGCTCGTTTTTCCTCATCGTGTATATCCGTTATTTCGTGATAATAAAAGAGTACCTTTTAAAGATTTCAATATTTTCCCTTTGATTGAGGAGATTGGTGCATTTAATAAATCTAATCCGTTACCTCATACTTTTCATTGAAAAAATAATACAATAGTCGTTTTCGGAATATTCTGCAAATGTTTCCAAAAATAAACTGTAATCAAATGTTGATTATTAAAACTGAGTTCGTGTTATGAAAAAGTTAGGTGATTATCGCTACTAAAAAGAGGTGTCAAATTCCCGCTCAATAAAGCAAATATATGACTCAAATAATCAAACAAAGAATATATATGGAGTATTATTAATTTTTTCAACTTAATAATAGACATATTTTCCATAATATGTAACATGATTCACATGTTATTGTTCTCAGTTTATTATGGGATATTTCTAAATTTGTTTATCAGTAATGAACTGTTTATCTACAATGAAATAATATTTTTTCCATGTGAGCAAATTGAATTTTATTTTCATATTGAGTCACATATAGATAAATATTATTTAATGAATTGTTTACACGCAACTTTCTAATATATTATTATTACGTATGATATTGATAAGTTAACTTCTCTGCTAGTCGCTTTCGTCTTACAAATTGAAAATTTCTATATCCTTTCCAGTTTGTTTGAAGTCAAAGATGTAAAATTAATTTCTCACAACACTTTCTATTTATGTGCTATCTGTATTGCTTTTTCAATTTTTTCATCAATCTTTTTAAATAATTGTTAATTTATTTTGACATTATCGATGTTTTTTTCATAAAATAGAAAGTCTGTTTTTATCAAAAGCAGTGCTGTCTTCTAAGCACTGATGTTAAGTTATACGTGTTGTGGTCTGTAGAAAAATGTTATCCAGTTTTAAAATTATCTGTTTTTATTTATTTACTGATGTCCTTTATAACCTTTAAAATTTATTCAGTGTATTTTCCTGTTTGTAGTATAAACATGTACCATTTGTACATATCTTTGATTAACTCATTTATCAAACTTAAAATTAATGATAATACTTTGAAAGTTTTATTAAATTGTTAATTGATTATTTTTTTAATATTTTAGCTGCCATGGAGCTACCGATGTGTGATTCCGTAAAATTGGGGACATGCGGCCATCCAAATTTAGTATGCCAAGATGGCACTAATAAATGCAAATGTGCATTTGGTTATCTTTTCAATAATAAAAGTGAAACACTGGACGATGCTTGCTTAAAGACATTACCGTCAAATACTCCAGCGGATAAGTCGAGTCATAATCCTGCTACAACAATTATAGTTACGTTAATATTATTAGCCTTAATTGTCACTGCGCTAGTTTTCACAGTGCGAAGATATAATTTAATACATTGGTTTAGACAAAATGTTATATCGAGAAGAGATAATAATGTAATGTATGAAGATGTCATGATAGGTCAAGATGATCCTCCGATTACAGCTTAAGTACTATGCGATTTAACTGACCATTGTTTCTCTCGTTTTAATGCATAAGAATGTCATATTTCGGTTTTTTAACTTAGTGTCCGAGCTTGGTATTCATATTTTTTTATATAGGTTTTATATGAAAAATGTTCACAGCAAAGTATATGTAAATAAGCTTTAATTTGTATATCTATATTTTAAGTTTTTTATATATGAAAGAATGCTACAAAATTATTGAGTTCTGTTGACAATTTCAGATTATTTAATAAAAAGAATCATCACTTTTTACTATTGCAATAGAAAAATCAGTATTATTTAAAATCGTGCATTGGAGTATCATCGCTGTGTCTTCGTTTTGAATTATTTTGACTTTGTATAGAAAGTTATATTATTTTTTATATTAAATTTACATATATTTTTGTATTCTAATAAGTGTTCAAGGAATTTTTGTCTAACAATGAATCATTTTTCTGGAATGACATTTATCATAGGTCATACATAAATGTTTTTAGTATTAGTTTGAGTTACCAAAGCAGAATAATTTTATATTTTCTATACCAATAATTTGATTTAAGTTATAGTGACATTTTGTATGATAAAATTGTATGTCTTATGTACATAGACACAAATTGGTTATTTATGTTTAGGTATTGTCTCAATGTGCTAATATAAATTTAATTTTTTTTAAGCATTCCTTTTTTTAAATCAATAGCTGTTTTGTGATGGAAAACTAAATTATTTTATTTTAAATGCTACAAAAAGATATTTAGTTCTACTAAAGTCTTAAGATTTATTTAATGTTTCAAGCATTAGATTTTGAATATGTTCCTAATTATATAGAAATATATTCATTCATAGAAAATTTTGTGTGAATCTACTACCAAAAGAAAAAACCTATTAAAATATTTGAGCAAATATATATAAATATATATTTAATTTATATATTTTTAATGTTTTTTTGATTGCCAAATACGCACATTGTACCAAATAGATGCAATTAGTGAATTATCATTTTGTTTATAATATTTTATTTATTAGCCAGTTTATAAATTTTTGTTTTCATTTTCATCAAATTCATTGTAGTTATTTCATAAATATTTTGGATATAGTTTTTTTTTTCTGATAAACGTATAAATATGAAATTTTTCAAAATTTATGTATTCAATAGAATTATTTGGGTTAATTTTTCAGTTATAAACATAGTTAACTACAAAGCAAGAACTAAATATTATATGCTGGAATATATTATCTTACAAATTAATGTTTCTTAAAAATGTAATGCCACTAAAATTAGTTGCGTTCGCCTAATGGAAATCGAAGGTGGCTCTAAATTGGATGTAAATGTGATTGATGCATTTTTATAAGTTCCTGGTTCTTGCCTGTGTATTTATTTAGTCGAATTATTGCACAATATTTAAATTAGTAATTTCTATGTTGATATTTATGTACATGTGTAAAATTAGAATCGTGATCAATATTCTTATTCTGGTGAAAATCGACTGAAATACGTTTTATATTTAGAATTGTATATACTATAATAAATTATTTAATAAAGGAAATTTGTCTTTTTAACTACATTTTTTAAATGGTTATTTGTAAACATTCAATGTCCTCCTCAATAATTAGAATTTTACTTTTATTCACCATATAGCTTTGTAATTCCAAAAATATGACTATAATTATGAAGTTCATAATAAAATATTAACAATGATACAGCTGATAAAATATCTTTTAATTTTAATCACCAACAATTTTCATATACACCATTATCTCGTATTGATAAGATTTTTTTCAGATGGTATAAAATGAAAAATCATTGACCTACTGAGTCTGAAAAATTGTTATAATAAATTGATTCAAATAATTTCGGATCAGTTCGACTGTAAATATGAATTAATCATTACGGACGTAATGAATAGTTTTGCGTTTCTTCGAAACTTCACATTAGAACCAAAAGTATAGCAATATCGATTAATTTCAAATCTACAAGTTACTTAAACCAAAATCTAAAAAGATAAAACGAATTCGAATGAAAATTTTTACGTCTGATTCCGAAAACACCTCAAATTTCTAAATCCGTCAATCAAGCTGAATCGTAATTTAATCGAAATCCTGCACTTTAGGTGCATGAATTATTTTTTAACAAATTTGTATGTTAACGAATAAAAATGCATAATTTTATTTTTAATGTATTGTACGCGTAATTTGTGTATTAGGTAATATCCGCAAATTAGGTTTTTTAACGAATTTCACGCAAAGATCGTACGTATCCGTGTTCAGGGAAATTAAGTTTATCCATTTTAACAAATCATTTCCCCTTAGAATCTTTAGATCGTATAAATTTGCACATCTTTAAAGTTTGAACGGCAAAAGGTGTAACTGTATTTATAAAAAGCTATAAGTATGTATCGTTAATATTTGTGACAGCACAGACAGGCGACAATTTTCGACATTATCGGGAGATTATCACAATATTTTGATGAATCGCGCTTCATTTTAATTTTGCTAAATACATATATTAAAGGCGAAGCGTTCAATTTCGCAAAAGTATAGTTCTCTAATTAATATTATATTACACGTGTACCTAGAACACGTGCTTCAATTTTTAATTGATGCTCACAATACTATTATAGTTCCCGCTCTTAATTTACCTAGTTAAACTTACAATTAGTTGAACTAACATTGCCAATACCATAGCAATATATTGGCGAATAGTAAGTGCCAAGGGCGCAAGATTTAAGATTTAAAAAAATAAATTGCGAAACAATTTTTACTTTCTTAAATTACGTGTAACTCCGGGTTACAGACTACACTGTCTAAGAATTTGAAATAAAAATTAACCACGTAACCATTTATATGATATTATACTATCTTAAATCATATGTATTCCTGGTAATTTCGTTCAGACTGCACCGTCCAAAAATTCGATAATAAAATTGAAATATTAATTGTGTAATCATTTTTACTTTTTTAAATCACATGCACTCCTGGTAATTGTAAATGAAATATATTTTTTCGATCTAATAATAAACGAAATATCAGGAGGGCCAAATTTAATTAGCTAGCTCTTGGTGCAGCGGTAAGCTGCACGGATTGTCATTCGAAAAGGATGATGGCTCAAGCCGCGGGAATGGCAAGGGTAGATTCCGTTTTTAACAACTACTCGATCGTCTCAAATTGGGTATTTAAGAATTTTACTCGAAAATGAGAGTTCAATCGGTCCTCCTTCCTTTCTCGCATCTTTACGCTATTCATAAAAATGTTATATCAAAAAAGACCACTTACGAAATCTCGCTACGTTTTGGCACCCGTTGTCCCATCATGTTCATACATATGTGGAAAATGGACTAGTTCCAGATACTACCGATTAAAAGACAAGCACGGTCGAATTTAATATTTATATATATATTTTTTATTTATTTGTGTACACACAAATACATCATCATAATAGGTTTTACCCCAAAGTCACCATGATGGCTAAATCATTATATCATCTTATTAACGGGATAAGATGGTATTCAAAGGTGTAACCTAATTAGTCGTTGCTGCCAAATCATTATATCATTAATTATCAGGATAGTACGGGGAACCAATCCAAACCCGCGTACCGCATATACTAGGTTAGGTTAGGTTAGGTGCAGCCTGCCCGTAATGCAGCGGTAATGCTGCATGGACTGTGGTTCGCAAGGACGATGGTTCAAGCCCCGGGAGTGGCAAGAATAGATCATTTTTTAACAACTATCCGTGTATTTAACCATTTGACCCGAAAATGAGAGTTTTAACGGCCAACCCGGCGGGATAGACCGGAGAAGGGATTTTAGTGGTAAGAATTTCATACTACCACCGGCTGCATAAGCTGGTGGCTGTCTTCCTGAAGATTCCTCCTCCTCAAAAAAAAGGTTAGGTTAGGTGCACCGATCGCCGACGACATTTCATAATTGTTGTTACAAGCAATCGCCGTTACATATATAATAATTTGTATGATGGACGATAGAGAATAAAATCGGAACCATTTTTGGAATCGCCTCATCGAACAAAAGGTTTTATTCTTACTTTTTTGGAACAAATGATTAAATTCCCATTTAATACGACTGAGTATGTATTAAAAATAGTTTTAAGCCTGCGATTTGAACCATCATCAATATATTGATAGTTCATGGTACACACCACTACACCACGGGCTGGTTACATTTTAAAAGAGCGCCAAAAAATTGCTATGAACATCACTATTCAATTGATACAAATACAACATTGGGACACATCGACAATAGCACACAAAATCAAGCGTAATCCACAATCCGCGAAAAATTTCAAAATAAAAATCAAATTGCATAAAGCATTGATTTGATCATTTAGCTGTCAGATACACCAAATTCTCTTTTTGCACGGGGATACGTTCCAAAGACTACCGTGCAAAAAAAGATAAGGTGTTCATATGAAAATGGTAGATAGGTACCAACTAGTAATACGCAATTAAAAAACGGTAATTTTTCATTGTATATATTATTTAGAAAATTTATATTTAATATAATTATGTAGTCATTCGATATTACTACCAGACAATAAACGTACCCGTTTTCTGTTGTTTTTTTTTTGTGGCGAAAAATCACTTTCGTCTCTGGAAATTTTTATTGGCGATTTATCTACAAGTGTATCTTTATCTTCTGTTTCATCGATTTGAAATAAAAATTTGGTTATCATATGCTGTGAATTCATTTTTTCATTATGTTCTTCATAACGTGTCATAATTTTTAAATCACACTGGAATTGCACAGCTCGTTCAACATTGTCATCATTTGTAAGGAACAGGTGTCCAAGTTTTTTTCTTTTTTTTTTAAACCCGCGTTAAACTGAAAAAAATAATCGGTTCTTTTTCTTTGACTGTTATTTTGATTCCGTGCAAAAGAGAATTTGGTGTGGTCCTCCAATTACATATTCTAAAACGTATCATGCCTTTATATCGCAATGGTCAAATCGCCAATATTTTATATCCAACTATCTTAAAAGTCAAATAGTTCAATAAACAATTTACTCAGCTAAACTAAATAAATAAAAACAAATCAAAAACGAAAAACACACAACACACACATTTCCAGCCATGTTCGTTTTCGACTCGCCAGTTGGCGTCGCGTCGCGTTCGCGTGTAGACGTGCGTTACGGCCCGCGCGCCCTCCTCGCGATACCTGTTCAAAACTTTCAAAAAGTACCCAAAAAAAAGTTTCCACCGAACGGCCGACATTTACCGAACGAGTGCCACAGCCCTTCGATCAGTTTTTCCGCTTACAGTTTTTTTCTTTTTGTTTTCGTTCTGTGTGTTTTTTCTCCGAGTGCATTTCGTGCAGCGCACCTAACCTCAACCTGTTCGGCGTCGTCCGAATGTTATGGCGGTCTGAGAACGGGAAGGAAGCCGCTCGAACCGGCCTCGGATGCGAAAACAGGTAATTTTTTGCGTCCGCCGCTCGGTCTGTTCGTCTGGGTTGCTGTGTTTTTATTTTGGATTTCGTGCTGGTTCGCTTTGTGACAAATTGTGCAGTTGGTGTTTTGAAAATGGCGCCGAATTTGAGTTTTGGTCGTATGTGGTGGTTTTTTGGAAGTGTTTGTGTTGTGGACGTTCGTATTGTTTTGGATCGTTTAAGATATGTTAACGTAATTAGTGTATTATAATTATCGATAATGTTCGGTGTAATGAGTAATTAGGTTGTAAATTTTATTTGATTTCATGCTATTTTAATCGTTTGTGTATTTTGGATTATTTTATTTTTGTTTATAGCGTTTGATTCAAACACTGTGGCGATATGGGAAAACTTGTTATGGTGTGTTGTATTTATATTTTTGAACCTGGCAGTTGTTGTTCTGCAAGTCCGTATTTAAATGAATAAATTGAGTTTTAGTAGTATTTTCAATAATCAATTTAATATTAATTATTGTAATTGTTGTCACAATCAATACGCGGCGCCGGCGTCGCGCTTGTACGGAAATTTTTATTTTCATCTTATAATAGCGTCAGATCGAGTCGCAAAAATGGTTGTAATGATACAAAAAACTTCTCTATAAAAAATACATATACATGCCAATTTTCATAGTGATCGGCCGAACGGTGTTGGAGTGAAAAGATCTCAAATACATACATTAACATCCATTTTTATATATATTGGTTATTGATTAAATTTAATGATTTCTTGAGTATTTTTTCACTTATACCCATATTGTTGTTTTTTATTTACAGTGGAATTTGTTAACCATGAAAACATTTAACATTGTTGTTCGGAAAAAATATGTTATTTCATACATTTGTTCTTTGAACATGAATTTACATCTCAAACTAATTGTATACTTACTGTCGACAACGCTTCCTTACCCAGATGTTTTTGCCCTTTTTATAAAAAAAATAATATTTAATAAATTTATAATATTCAAATGATTCCTAGGTACATAAAAAAAAAAACATTTGTGAGATTTTTTTTCATCTAACTTTCAACATGAAGAAATATTTCGATCCTCGCCATTTCACATAAAACGATTTCTACTGATCATCAATAGAATTCTTACAAATAATCAAAAAATAAATTTCTCGATGCATATTATTTTCGCAATTGAATCGACAAATAGTTAAAAAAAAATTCGAACCGATCAATCGTTTTCATATATACGATCAGATAACTCCGATTTGGATTATCTCTAGCACATTTCGTTGCTGAATATTCTAAAGCCTTTAATATTTTTTTTTATGTTAATCACCACAGATTGGCTATTAATAAACGTTTCAAGGCCTATCGGAAATTCAAATTTGTTATAATAGATCTGGATGTTATAGGCGTGCAATTTGCCTATGAAAAAGCCGCATACGCAAACTTTATTTACCACTTCGCCGGAATAAATTACTTATAACAAAATGCGTTGTCGTAAAAATGGAACAAAAACGTAAAAAAAGACACTAAAATATTTGCATGCGGGTAAACGTGAATCGACGTTTTGCATAAAAATCGCATACATATTTATTATTGCTTTTGAGCGTTGTTTATTTCGGTTTAATGTGGAAAAGTCCATTAAATACCTCCTTATGGATACGTTTCGTGAATAAATTAAGCTGATTAATTATTAATTTTACACTAAGCGTATTGTAGAAACTAAGAGCGTATGTAAATTTGTTTTGCAGCGGCAAAAGATAAATTCTCGGCTTTTGATCGACTCGTTTTCGATTTTTTTTTTATTGAATTACGTATTCGATTTTTTCGTATCGAATTTGCATAAACGAGCCAAAAGAAATCAAAAGTCTTTTTTATGCGCAGATTTATCGTTTTCGTCAATCTTCTCTGTCATTTTTGTACGTCAATGAAAAATTGAACTCGTATGTACGATTGTTATCAATTTTTTTTCAATATACAGAAATATTTATTTATATTCGCTTATTAGTCTGTCGACATCATCGCTATTTTTGTATATATAGTCCACTGTATTGACCGCTCTACGTGTCGCTTAACTTCGGTGACCCGTGGGAATCAGTGCCAACGACAAAGCTAAATCATTAGCTGTATACCGATTTAGAAATGAAATCATACCGTTATTGTATTTATCAACATTCTAAACAATTTCAAATCACAATAGAATACTTAATAAACTATTAATTCTCGTCAGTTCCCTCCTTTACAATTCGAAAATACTCTCAGAATTATTTCAATGAATACCAGTAGTGACTAGATCGTCCCATTGATATTTCATACTTATATTAAATCGGAAAATGTAGAAGTTTTCATCACGTGTGACTTCGCTAAATAAAATGATACACTTCGGTTGGATTGTAACAATGCGAGAAGATAAATGCGATCGCGATAAGCCACGTTCGCACTTCAATGAATAAACCTATCGAATCGTAACGAAATTTGCGGATTCCGCAACATCGATATCGTTCGTTATATAATATTATACATATTATTAAGTGTGGAAACATTATCGATATTTAAGCGGTCGAAAATTACCGAAGGATCGATTCATTAGCGATAATTCACTGGATTTTCCCGTGGAAATCGCTATTCTTCCCATCATGGGTGTATATCTTTCTTCTATATTATTCGATGCAGATGTGTTCAATATATATATGTGTAATTTCAATGTGCAAATTAATAAAAATTAGAAAGATATTCTTTATTTATTTTTTGTATTGAATCTCATCAAAACTCTATAAAATACTTAAATTAAAAAATATTGTTTGTTTTCATATACAAACTAGCTGTCCCGGTAAAATCGCTGTTCGTTAGTCTCGCTGAAACTAAGCTGATCATACGTCCCGTTTTCGCCGGGACTGTCCCGTTTTTGTCGTGTCTTGCGTTCGTCTCGTCGTTTTCGCATATATAAGAAAATCTGTCGTCAAAAAACGATAGATCTTCGACTCTAAATACTGGATTTTTTTCATCTTAAAAAAGCGTCCGTTGTCCCGTTGGCCCGTTATCTTCACGCATTTTGCACACACCGGTTCCTGATTTTCGTTCCCGGTTCCATTGTAAACACGCGTTCGGCACACACCGGTGTACCAATTGCATTAAAATTGTTGCATTTTTGTTAAATTAATTAATTCAATTATTTTTTTATTTCAAAAATACATTCAAAACAAAATGCCCCTGATTGCATACAATCTACACAACACAACTGTTGGCTGGGTTGCGGAGTGTATCGTCATTTTTAATTTTTAACTTTTCTTTAGGAATTTCCCTATTATTTTTCTTCATACACTACTTCTTAGTTAAAACGAACAAAAGAGAAAGTATATACAGGTATATAAATCGGTCGAGCGGCTTTTGAGTTATAGCCAAACCAAATGCCTGCCACGATTCATTTTTATACAGATTTTGCAAATGAAACAACCAGTTCGAATCCAAAGCTATAGAAAGAGTGGAAAGGGTTAACAACAACAAAAACACCCATCCTACCCCACAAACACACATATACAACCCCTAATGCGCTCAGCGATCGCACGCCGAAGCGAGACAAATTTAACACATTCGGCAGCCGAAAAGAGACAAATTTGACGATTTCGGCACGCGAAAAGTGTTCACACTGGCAGTCAGCTTTACGGCCCCGCAGTGTTGCCCGATGATTGCTGTTTATGAGCGTCGGTTACGATAGTTTCACGTGTCGTTCTCGTCGGCAAATTTAACGGAGTGTACCCGAGAGTATAACACCTTGCGAACAGTTCATAGGCGACTATTAAGTCGGCGAAATTATCGCTCGTGTGAGGTGGGCCGTGTTTCAGATTCGAGCGGGTTTTTTTTTATGGAAATATTTATTTTTATGTTGAAAAGACGTGTCGTTGTATGTATAATGCTAGTTGAACACGGCAGACGTTGTCCTGCCAGAAATATAACAGTTTGATGTGATTCTATGAATCGCGTAACCATGGCAACTGAATTCAACAAACGAGAGATCAAACTGAATTTTTTTATGGATATAATTTCTATTATTTTGTATTTTAATGATACAAAAACCTTCTCAACAAAAAAATACATATACATACCAATTTTCATAGTGATCGGTCGAACGTATACGTATCGGTCGATCGGTCGTATACATTGTCATTTTCAAAATAGTTAAGGGTTCACGTAATGTAATAAAGTTTACTATAATATAATATTTCTCTATTGAACACATAATAAATATCACTAAATTTTAAAGATTCAATATAACAAACAAAAAAATTAATGTAAAATGATTTATTTCTGTGAGAATCATTGTATTATTGAATAATGGCAGTTATGGTACCAAAACAACATTTGAAACGTATGCAACACTTCAGTTCTATAGTGTCATATCAAATACACACCACTCTGAGTCCAGACGATTTTCTAACGACTTTCGAACAAAATCTGAAAGTGTCGACCCAACCAGCTCGACGTCATAATTTTCATCGTAGAAGCACATACAAGCCAAGCATTTTCAGCTGACTGCGTCGTTTTCGACCCTCTCAAGAATACTTTATACGGAGAGTGCAGAATCAAAGTTAACAATATTCACTATATTCAAAAAATTGATATTTTCACTATAATATCTAATTTTTCAATAGATTGCGATTTTTTTTTGAACCTCTTCAATGATTCTTACAATATTTTCTTTTTATATTTAAAAAAACTCTTTAATTATTAAAACACTAGTATATAGGCCCGATGTTAATAATATCGACTGTGGATTTGCTAAGAAACGGAAAACGATAAAATGTGAAAACCCGGTTGTGTGTACCTGTAATGTGTACCCGATTTGAATATTTAATATTTAATTAATAAAATCAAAATAGTTAATTTGTTATTTGTTTGTGACATATAGGCTACCCGATGCCCGTACTCG
>JAOXNN020000006.1:6519675-6530097 GCA_028571205.2 Hydropsyche betteni
GCGCTCCCGATACAATGAGAGTCGCGAGCGTCATTGTGACACACACACACACACACACACACAGACAGACAGACAGACAGAAATCCGCTATTATATATAGGGGATAGGGGATATATAGGTAGAATATAATTGAGTTTTCGAATGGTATAGAAAAAATATTTTTGATGTAATTTCAAATGAATTTTGGTTCATCCAAATCTAATTATAATTACATATTTTTTAGAACTTCGGTTATTTAATATGCTGAATATATTTATAAAAATAAAATTAGAACTTTTGTGTTATTTTAGTGTGTTATCTATTTTTATATAGGACTTAGGCTAATGCATTATGGTGAGCTGTAATTTTACTTATTTCCCATACTAAATATATTTTTATAATCTTATGTCTATATACTATATTAATTCATATAAAATATATCAATTACATATTATATTATTGAGAATCTAATATGCAATTTATCGACGAAAATTAATCAAATTGTATTGAATTTTTTTTCAGAATCAGATAAACGTCATTCATTTTACTGAGAAGGAATTATATTTGTTAATTACATTTGTGAAATACTTGTGGTATAGAGAAATTGTATTTTTGAGAAAATAGCCCGAAAAATAAATTATTATTTAAGAATCTTCATTACATCTAAAAAGACTACAGTTAATTTATTCATATTTTGATATTATAAAAATATTTTTTGTATAAGATACAGTTCATGTGTATTTGGTTCGGTCATAAATATAAATTTTTTGGGATTGAGTTGGGTTAGGTTTTTTCGCCAATTTTATATGTTTTAATTGAAGTTTAGGGTTGGGTTAAATTAGATTGGGCTGGATCAAATATACATGAACTGCAACACACAATAATTTTAATATACAATATGTAGTGTATATATTCATCTATATATATATAAAAATGGATGTTTGTATATTTGTTTGTTTGTATGTTTGTTTGTTTTTGCCGTTTCACTCCAACACAGTTCGACCGTTCGCCATGAAAATTGGCGTGTAAATGTATTTTTTTGTGGAAAAGGTTTTTAACATCATTAAAATAGGGTGACCATATTTCCCAGAACCCAAAACGGGACCGTCCGCAAAAAAAAATTTCCCCTCATATATCGTTCGACCGATCACCATATAAAAAATAATTTGATTTAAAACGCCGGGTACCTACTACCGCTAGTATATTATAAAATGGATAGAATATTATGTTTTTTTCAAGTATTACAGATATTATAACAGATTACAGTAATACGAGTATTATATTTTTTTACAAAAAAATTGAATCATATTTTATTTAAGATATAAACTACAGTGAAATTATTTTGATTTTCACAAAAATTTCAAAATTTAAAAAAAAAATAATAAAAAAAGTTGGTCACCTCTATTTCGCGTACATGGAAATGTACCCCTAGCGAGAGTACATTTTCGTGGTACGCTTTGAGAACGTCACACATGCAAGTAGACGGGACGTGTACATCAACACGTGTGCATATACACCGACACATAACGGACACACGTGTACACACACACTCGTGTGTGTTTTCGTACATGTTATATTGTTATGTGGGTGCGTGTGCACACTATTAGCATGCATAGTTTCTTTTGTGCGGGTTCGCAAAGCGTCGCCGTTGTTTGATTTTCATACATATTAATGGGAGCAAATCCTTTGTCCTCATTAGGGTGAGCTCCGTGTTGATTTTGAGCTTATTAATTTAGTTGAACTTATATCGAGTGATGTTTGAGTCACCTTTGACATCTCGAAGATCGCGACGACGATTCCCGCTGGAAATCATCGGGATTTAAATGCGGGTCTCGATTTTATCTCAAGTTTCAGATTGCGGTTGTGTGATTTGATATGCGAGTTTTGTAGTGTTGAAACATTGTGTATGTATTGACGGTATAATGTGGAGGGGGGGGGGTTATTTTAATTTTTGAGAAATTTATTACGGAAGAGATCGATTTTTTTTGGTAAAATTTTGCTCTCAATTAAAATATTTATTAAGTGCATCAACCTCCGATTTATGCGATTTTATATATATGTGATCAAGCAAAATTTTCATTTTATAAATATATTTTAGACACTTTTTACGCGAATTTTTCTGAACCAATCTTCCTATTCAGTATGGAATTAATATATCTATTTACGTGGTTTATCGTGAAATATATTTACTGAGTAAATTTGGGAATTATGGTATATTAATTTTATAAATAAGAGAAAAATATCAAAAATTACCTCTGATTCAGTGGCTCTGAAGATACAAAATTAGATGTTAAATATATAATAAAAAAATGTATTCTATGTAATATGGAGGTATTATTCATTATTGACAAAAACGATTACATTTTTACGAAATTGAACTAATTACACGTGTAAAGTATCATTAAAAATTTTCATTCAATTATAGACAATTTTTGAATGAAAAACAACAGTTACGAGATAGTTTCATTAATTCCATAAAATGTTACGTGTATCAAACAAAACTTTTTGACACTTCGCTATTAGAGTCCACAAAGTATTTACTTTTGCTGAAAACTTTTTCAGAGACCGTAAATTTGAAATTTGTACGTGATTTGAATGAATAAAAGATTGACCTAGTATTTATGTGATCATTTATAAAATTTGTATTATAATTAAAAAAAAAAATGAAATGATTGTTTTTATATAAGTCCAACTGAACGAGTTAAAGGATCAGAAAAAGAGCAAATTAATATTGATTATCTCAAGAAATAAACAAATCTTTGACTGCTATCGAACATCTAATAAATAATACATTTCCCCGTAGTAACGCACGAGCGATCAAAACTCCTTCCCACACATACATAAAAAAAAATTAACAAAAAAAACCCATCATTACTTTCTATCAATCATAAAACCTCCCAAACGAAATTCCCCAAAAAAATTGATCAAATCGAGCGACGATTTCCCATTTAGGCCGGTAAGTTTCGCTCCTATTTCCCTCACATCCATTAAGTGCCGCACACGTTGTTGTCGTCGATCGAGTTTAGTGCGAATTAAATTTGAGGATGAGCAGGAAGAAGATGGAATCGTTTCGACGTGAAGGGCACATCAGGGTGTTCCCGATAAAAAAATGAGTATCGATGTTCGCCGAGGGCGCTCTCTTATCAGCCCATATCCGGGCCCGAGACTCCACCAAATCATCCCTCGACTTCCTTCATTCGAACACACACACATTTCATCGTGTCATGCGAGTATGTGCCATGTGTGAGTATGGTGTATAGGAATTTCCTCGGGGTGCTGAGTGTGGAAAAATCGGTATATGTGATTTGTGGATGGGAAATAATGTGTTGAGTGAATGTTGATGTGGAACTGTCGTTAAAAAAAGATTTTTGATGATTTTTAACTGTTAAATTATGTTTGGTATTGAGAGAGTTTATAGAATCGGGATAGTAATAATCTATTCCCTATATATAATCATGGATATTTGTGTGTGTGTCCGTCTGACCGTCTGTTTGTCTGTTCGATGACGCTCGCGACTTTAAAACGACGCGAAAAATACTTATGAAAAATTTTCATGGCATTTTTGATGATCATTGTCAGTAAAAAATATTTGGAACTTTTGGTATGTGAACGAAAAAGAATCGTCACTACTTTCATAAAGCACGTCAACTCTTATATTTTACAAAATACGTTAAATACGTGTAATGCATTTATGATGCGCCTACACAAAATGGCGCCTATACACATAACCAAATATTGTTGAATTTTATAGAAAAAGCAAAATTTTTTGTGTCGTCAATGTACGAAGCAATTATACAAACGTAGCGTAACATATTTTATTTTTCAAATTGGTTGATCGAATTTCAATCCAATCTTTTATTTATTATATTCAATATATCGAGCAACCTAAAATGTTTACTTAAAGGTAAAACCGTTCAGAATTTCAACGGATATTCAAGATTTTTTTTATCGTTGCAATAAAGTAAAGAAATAAAAAAAAAAACATCTATTGACTTTACATTTGACTTCGTTATTTTTTTCAAAAACCATAACTTTCAAATAAACATTAAATTCTAACCAGTCAACATATTATATAAATGTCTTTATTTTGATTCGAAATATATATATTTTATAGAGTGCTGCAGTTCAACACATTATAAGGATTCAACATATAATATATTTTGATCCACGAGAAAAATGTTATACACATATATTTGTTTTCTAGTCTATGTGTAAAAAAGAGCAACCCTCGGCCGCTTTATGATTAAATTACGAAAAAAAAATCACATAATTCCCAGCGGGCGGATATACGACCCGCCGGTATTGGCTCATTCTGCATGATTAATGACGAACCAGAATTAACTAAAACGATTTTTCACGGCGATCGGAATTTGAAGTTTCGCGGAATAAAATCGCGAGTGAATATTTTAAGATGTAAATTGTCCGAAGTTCAAGCGGGCGTAATGATAATTACGTCGCTGTAATTTCATCGATTATTTTATTAAGTACACATGCATAAGAGAAAATTAGTTTCGAATGAGGTCACTTTGGAAATTCGCTTTCATGAGAAACAAATTTTCATTGATGCGGAAGTTGTATATAAAAAAATATTGTTAGTTAAAATTTGATTATTTTTGTATGTGTTTTTCAATGTAAGAAAATGTATAGTGTATATTTAGTTGACGAACAAATGTGATCCTCATTTTCCGCTCGAAATTTCCCCGCCGAAGCTCCACCGAGCAGAAGAGGTTCGTCAAAGTGAACATGCCCCCTGAAAAAATATGGAACAAACATCCATTTCTGTTATGCAATGCGCATATTTCCTACGTAAATTTTTAGTGTTTAGTATTCCGCGTTCGAAACACAATTGTGCGGGTATTCCTCTCTATTATGTAAGCAAACATAAAAAAAAATTACGTATGCGTATCGACACTGACCAAATACAATTTTTCCAGATCCCTCATTGTATAATATATGAAGATTAGCGAAGGGCAATACAGGTGATGTTAAACAGTACTTGTATATATAGAGCGGCATCGCAAACATTGACAGGTCTAGCAAAATTGCAGGTCGTATCGATTTTCGGTCATCGGCAAGGAGAGAGAGATTGTCAACAACACCTAACCACAAATAATCGATATATAAACTACGTACACCGCTATAAAGTGACGTGCTAATTTCGACTCAGCTCGAAAGGTATCATTGTACTATGGAGATGACTAAAATATATATGAGATTATTTTTTTTAATGTAAAAGTTCGGGAAGAGTGTGTACTTAAGATATTTTGTATGTGTCACAGTCCAAGTGTATTTCAGTCCATGTATATTTGAATCGGTCATAAATATATATTGTTGGGGGTTGAGTTGGGTAAGATAAGGTTGGGTTGGGTTTTTTCCGGAAATTTCATTTGTCTTGATTGAAGTTTTGGGTTGAGTTGGATTAGATTGGGTTGGGTCAAATATACATGGGCTAATAATATATCATACATGGACTGCAACACATATATGCTACGCAATGTTTGTATAAATGCGTTTTTCATAAAAACGAGAATTTTTTTGTGTATTTTGTGAAATTTAACGTCGTCCGTTGATGTGTTGTTTTCATTTATCGGTTTTTGTTAAAAATAAACGTTTAACGTTATCTGTCAAATACGAAAGTTGACGTGTTTAATGATATACCTATGGATAACTGGGAAAGACTCTTTTGTATTGATGCCAGAGTTTTGCAATGTGATTAAAAAGGGTATTGAGGATTACAAACACAAAACTCGGTTTTGTGAATCATAAAAGAACTTTTTCTAAAATATGAGAATAAAAGAATCGTCAAGTTAAAAAAAATCATTTTGATATATATAGATGTCGAATATCGTTTAAATTTCCCAAAAAAAATGCAAGAATTTTTTGCGTTTTTCATAAAAAACATGATGGTACAACTGTTGCGTAACATATTGTATACTGAAAATAATATTCGTGTTCTGATCCAGTATGATAAGTTCGAATGACGAGAAATACTGTTTGAATATAAAAAAATCCGCGCGTTTCGATATGAATTGTTGAGAAAAACCGCAAGTACAATATTGAATTGTATTTTATTCAAGAAATTTGATCGAGTCAAATTGAAATTGAAGGAGAATTCAGACTGTGTATATTTTTTTGCACGTCCTCTCCCTTCTGTGCCATTTAGTGTAACTTCGAAAAAGATAGCATACGTACGCGCGGTCGTTTTGAATTTTATCTGGAAATGGTACCACATAAAACGCGACATTTTACCCTGCGGATTCATAAGCACGTAATTGTCTTTTTTTATATCAAATCTTCGTTGCAGAATCGTTATTTGGGCACTATTCAAAAGTGACTGTCACATTAGGTACTTAAGTTTTATTATTTTTAAAGAAAATAAAATAAAACAGCTGTGAAGTGGGTAATTAATTTCGAAATCAAAAATATCAACACCACAAGTTAACTAGATTAGAATTCTATTAAGACTTTATATTTAACTTTCAATAAGAGCGCCTCCGTGGGCTATGAATATTAATAGCTCGAAAAATAATTCAAATTTCATAATAAAACGAAACATAAATTTAATCACGATGCAATTTATGTCTAAGAAATCATTATTTTTGAAATTGAACATCAGCCGACTAAATAATGATTAAACCGTTTAGAGATTTGAATGAAAAGGCGACATTGGAGGTTTGGTCTGTTCATAAAAAAAACCCAATACGCTTTTTTTCTTTTAATTTGAATACAAAAGTCTGTCGGCTGGTAATGAGCATGCGGAAGTCAGAATATTGCGCTTCAACGAAGCGTTCTCGAACCATGAAACCTGCGGATTCCAATTTTATCTGTAGCTTTTCCACATAAATGGAACGATATATAATCGAGGGACAATATAAGGAATAAATATTTATTGGGTGTCACTCGTAGTTATGACAATAAGCCGGATCAAACGAGGTTCCACACTCGCCGCGAATACCAATTGATGTTTCGATTTGATAAAAATTTATGTACTCCGATTTGATTAAGAGTTATGCCCATAATAAACAATCCGGCCATTCTTTCGGCCGATGAATAGCCGTGGGTTTTAATTGTCGAGCGTTTTATTCGCATCGAACTCGCGATAGGAAACAATTGTGCGATTTGATGAAATAATGAAAGGATTTCGTGAGTGGCACAATGGCTCTTCTTGCCACATCGAAATGAGCCAATTTGGACCTGGATCTCCTTCACCATACGCCATTATGCTCTTCACTTTTTATCAGGAGTGTACTTTATTCGTCTACGCGCTTAATTAAAATCGATTCGCTCTATGCTGTTTATGTCTTTATTCAGGGTTATACTGAATACGACTACGACTCTGCTGAATTCGAAAATTCATAGCATTCAATGTGGAAACGGAATCATAAAAAATCAACTGACTACGAATTCTTTTTATTATTTTCTTTAATGTTATGGCTAAAACCGATTGTTTCCTTTATCTCAAACGGACTGTCAGAATAAAAGATCCATTATATTTCGTTGACATATTCATAGTCCTACATAAATCTTGGCCAATTGTTTTTAACATATAATATGTATAATATTTTTTTAAGAAAAAAAGAATAATTTTAATACCAAACACTTCTAAAATTTAATTGATTCATCATTGTAATGTAATATAAAAGTTTGTTTAAGCCATTTTTTCAAATTTTTTTTTGCGAAATTTTGCGATAAATTTTGAATCGAACTTACAGTCCTATTTTATTTAATCTTGACGTTGATAGTGAAAAAAAATCATTTCTTTCTAAAATACGAACAGAGCCGTTTGCGTTTTTGATTTTTGATCGTTGAATAAATCAATAGAGACGTGTTAGATAAAATGAAAACAGATACCGGCGGTGAAAATCAGGTTTGAAAATACACTGTCGATTTTCCCACTATTTTCCCGCCGACAGCCACTTACGTCGAACGGGATTACGTTGGAACCTTTTTTCATGTTATTTTTTTCGGTCGATTTGAGACTTGTTAACGTTTTTGAAATAGAGAATATTCTCGAAATTTTCTTGAAAATTGACCGACGAGCAAAATTTATTTGTCCGATTTAATCGAATTCGTCGAGAAAATAATAATTTTGTAGACATACGAGTGTATTTAGGTAAGGGAATATCCGTTTGTTGCATAAACATAAAAAGAAAACAAATAATATCATTCGCTTAAATCTCAGTGTCATATCGATGAGATTTTTATTATTATCCCGTCTCCTTTGGGGTTTATCCAAAAGAGATATTATACATTATATTATATCGTCAAATACGGATGATTGCTATATTATATTGTGAAATGTACACGCGTATATAATTACGTGATGTCGAATCATTTTTAAAATGTAGCATTTTTTTGACAATCGAAATGATTGATCAGATTGTGAAAACGCGACAATAATTTATACCCAATTTTAGTACGAGCTTATTGAAAAACAAAGCTTTTATATAAAATCAAAAGTTCAAGCATTTTTTTCAAATATCAAATATTATCCAAGGTTGAAAAATCTTAAAATTTTCTGATAAATATTATAATGTAATTGTGAAAATATGAAAAAAAGTAGGGCATTACATTTGCAGACCTAATGATAAGCATAAGCATTCAAAAAGCTCATGATTTCTTTTACTATGGAGCTTCATCCGATGTGAAAAATAAAATATTATATATTCGAAATATTTCACAGATTTTCATCACTTCAAATTCAAAAACCTACGTCCATCCGCAGTTACACATAAAGCATTCGCCGACGAGAAGTTCAGCTAATCTGTTGAAAGTGAAGGATATAAAAGGAGAGCCTGAAATGTAGGTCGCGGGTGTTGCGTCACTGCACGGATTTTGAGGCATTTTTCGTAATTCAAGAATATGGCAGACTCTTGTGAAAACGAGATCTCCATAAGCGGACACGTATCGAAGCCTGATCCAGCTTTCGCCGCTACATATCCCTCGAATATGGCGGATAGTTCTGTTCTTTGTCATACACAGTACACGCTCAAAGCACACCCGACACGGGTGCATAGTTCGAAAATCGTCAATTATATCGAGAACGATAATTGACGACTTTCGGTAAATTAGCAATTTAACTTTTTGCGGAAGACAATGCGCTTTTGAATGGACGCCCCTCCGCCGCCATTGTTCGGGGCGGGCCGCGTTCAACTTTTCGCAAACTCTGATTATGTCTCAACATTCAACTTATTTTGATTAAAACTTACAACTCGGTCGCGTTTAAATTGTTCTTCGCTAAACAATATCGGTCGTTAAAGCGAAATCGATTAGCTTTTTAGGCGAAGCAGTGTGTGCGGTCGAATGTGAGATTGTTTTGTGTTCGGTGTCAATGTTGGATATATCGAATGTTCAAATTTAGTAATTTATGCGTTGGATATGAGTGTGGATTGACGATTTGAGATTATTTTCGAAGCGATATGAGTTAACTGGACAATGACGTTCTAAAAGCATAGGCAAATAAGGCAATGCCTTATGGTGGCAAATTCCGAAGGGTAGCAAAGTTAATTTAGTAAAAAATATTTTTCTTTATAAAAACACATTCGAAAGAAAATGGGGACTTGTGTCTTGGATTAGATTTATGACGTAAAAATATAATTTACTATGTCGTCAATCTATAATTCTAGTCGTTTGATACTATATAAATACAATAAAAAGTCGTTTAAGCTTTGAACTATATTTCTAGAGAAAGAGACATTTTGAACTTTGCCTAATAGCTGCACATTGTCTTGGAATGTCGCTGGATCTATTCGGCAATAATTAACTTGATAGTGATCAACTAAATAAAATGAAATCAGCAAACGAATACGAAAAATAAGAATGTATACATTTAATATGTATGCTACGCAACGTTTGTGTAATTGCGTTTTTCATGAAAAACGCAAAAAATACTGCAGTTATTGTGTAATTTAAACAAAATTTGATATCTGTATCAAAATAATTTTTTCAAATAGTAACGATTTTCATCATCTAAAATGAGCTTTTTCATGATTTACAAAACCAAGTCTTACGTCTGTGGTCTTCAATGCCCCTTTTGACTGCATTAAAACACTTTGGTATTAGCAATACAATTTTTTTTAGTATCCATAGATATATTATAAGGTACATCAACTCTCATATTTGACAGATGACGTTAAACATTTATTTTTTTAATAACACCTACAAAGGGGGCAACACATAAAGAGATGACATTAAATTTCACAAAAAAACGATTTTTTTTTTACTTTCTTCATAGAAAACACGATTGAGAAAACGTTATAACACACAGATATCATCATTTCCCAGTTAAACGGGTCTAAATCTTAAAAATTTAAGCTATTGAGTCTTTTGAAAAATAGCCAACTCACCGAATGTTTATCTGGCTTAACGTCCAGCTTCGAACGCCGCCCGAGGCTTTGATATTAATTGGCTATAATACATACGAGATTCGAGCAGGTATAATGT
>JAOXNN020000006.1:6530197-6547386 GCA_028571205.2 Hydropsyche betteni
CGTCCAGCTTCGAACGCCGCCCGAGGCTTTGATATTAATTGGCTATAATACATACGAGATTCGAGCAGGTATAATGTAATACACTCGAGTACTATGCATGCATAATATTCCATACAAGTTTGGCGAGATAGTGGCGAGATGCGTGAGTTGGCCTAAATGAGGCCCCGCGAGATTTCGTCCTCTAGTCCGCGCGTGCATATTTCAGCAAATTGCTAGCGAATTTTACATCAAGTTTTCACGCGCATATCTGCGTCGTCGTTCATTTTGCTTATTTGATGATGCTTAACGACCATTTGAATTGTTAAAAGAATTTTCGCGCCGGCAAATTGAGACGAACAGCCGCATACGCGTAGTCTTTCATATTATATGTAATAGAATTTACGTATAGTATATATTCGGGAACGTGTGGATGCACATTATTTTATACTTATGTGAAAGAAAGGAAATGAGGGACTTCGGAAAAAAAGGATGACACTTTCACGCGTCGGGGGAAAAATCTTCATGTCATCAATTTTGTAAAATGTAAGTTGGGGAAACGTTCATATGCACGGTTCTTTTTTTGAGTTAAATTTTCATAAAAAATAATTATAATTAAAAAATTTTGTTCATAACTTTGTCTCTATAAAAGTTTTGTTTCAAAAATATATATGCTTCACTATGTTTGTGTAATCGCTTAATTCATGGACGAAGCAAACAATATCGCTTTTTCTATAAAAT
Source organism: Hydropsyche betteni (assembly GCA_028571205.2). Taxonomy (NCBI): domain Eukaryota; kingdom Metazoa; phylum Arthropoda; class Insecta; order Trichoptera; family Hydropsychidae; genus Hydropsyche; species Hydropsyche betteni. Next base: position 6,530,915 of record JAOXNN020000006.1, read on the forward strand.
TTATTAACATTTAAGACATGAAACATTAAACGATTTACCTACGTTAGATGGAACTTATTTACCATTAGATTTTGTTAAATTTCGTAGATAAAGCAAGATTTTCTACTTCGCCTATGGATGAAGAGATTACGCAAGCGTAGCTTATAAGATATATATTTTTATTTACATTTATATATTATATAAAATAAATGCCGGTGTGAAATTGTTAATTCATAAAGCTCTGATAAATTTAGTATTGAAACCAGGTCGAGTACGGCCAAAACGGAAAAATGGGAATGAAATTGAATGCGAAATATGTACGTATTGACGTTTTGCGATTCTCAAATTACTCATTCCGGCGAAGAAAATTTAACAATTTCTCGTTGTTGGAACGAATGGCGTGTTTAAATTCGAAAAATCCATTAAGCTTTGTGAAATGAATCCGTGCCATTTACATAAGACGCATTTTCTTTGCTTCAACGCCGACGAACAAACGTCCTTTTGTAAATACTTTAAAATAGGAAAAAAAAATAAATCGCAAAAGACCGCGGTAATATGCACTGTTTATATCATAATTTAGATACGTTCGTTGTGTCAATTGACTTGTGTAAAATATCGAATTTTGTTTGTTTTACGGATGTACTAGTGAAATGTTGAAATGAAAAATGTGTGCTACTTGATTGGAGCTTTCGTTTGAAAAATTTTTCACTGAAAATACTGAAAAACAATGCATGACGTATAAAAAATAGCTTTGTGGAATCGCGCTTCCATTTAGACGATTGAAGTATTTGTATTATATTATAGATAAAAATTGAAACGATGCTGAAAATTGGTATATGTATTCATTATATAGCCAACTAGAAAATTTGAGGTTTAACTTTTAGAATTTTTTTTATATAACTTATTAAAATATTCTATTTTCAGAATTATAATTCTTAGTGTGTATCATAAAATTTGATTTTAATCTAAATTATTGTTTTGTCTTTTTTTTTATTTTCCAATAAACTCGGATTGCAATCCTAACAGATTATTTATTTGTTAACCGTGAAATTATTTAAAATCTTAAATAAAAATAGTATTTTAATCAAAATTTACTTTGTTGGATGTTCTTAGATTTTCGATAAAATGTAAATTTTTATATTATGCCCACAATATTCAGACTCTAACGGCAAAATGAACGATTGCCAATATGAAAAGTATGTGCTTAAGAATAATTCTTAATCTCAAATGTAAATTAACGTAATTTATGTTTTGGTATTGCTAAAATAATATTTTTTTAAGCATAAATATGATGGAAAATGTTAAACGCGAAACTGAAGGCACTGAAATATTTTTTCCTGAAGAATTTCATATTAATCGTTATAGTATTTTAACAGGATCGCAGCGTCAATCAACAATTCACGTTAAGCATTATAGTGTTAAACAATTTACACCGTATTTCCATATATTTCATATATCAGCAATTTTCCTGACAGATCCTATACTTCCGATCCATCAATTTTCGATTCGATAACTCATTAAACCGAAAAATCCTGGATAGACACATTAAAATACGTACACATTTTATATTTAATGCTTTAATCAAAATAAAAGTCGTCGCATGTCCGTTGAAATCTTTGAAAGGAGTGAAGCGAGCTTTTCTGTTGGAGTCATCTTTTGGATAAAGGACTGCGTCTGCATATTTCAGAGGTACCGCTATGAGTTTCCATCTTTTCATTTCAGAACACAAACCCGCGTCTGAATTTCATATGAGCCACTGCAATATCGACAAAAATTCTAAATATATGCGGCGGAATCGAATCCGAGTTTTTTTTGAGTAAAAATCTATATTTTTATTATATATGGATAACATTAGTTAGACCTATAACCTAAAAATTATCATATATTGCTATTTCCAAAATTATCGGCAGGAAACCAATGGTTAAAAAGGCGATTATTTCAATAAAACAAATTGTGTAATGTATAAAATACTGCATTTTCATTTGTACTTACGAAATCGGCGATTTCATATGGAAAAACCCAATATATTTAAAGACAACTATTATTTTCGCGCCAAGGAAATTATGAAAATTCGCATTCTTTACGCGACTGCCACTCCACGGTCATTTTTCATCGTTAACGGAAAATTAGTAAGAAAAATAACCCGAAAAGGGAAAAAAAATACACCGTCGAAATGGCATAGCGAAAGAAACGCAAAGAAATGGATATTTAAAGTAATGAACAAGCTGAATGTTTTCATCGGCGAATGTGTGTCGTGTTAAAAAACAATTGTTTATTATTTTTGAAGGAGTCTTGACAATGTTAATTAAATCGGTAGGTTTCGAGTATCGTAAAAAAAATAAGGAGATACTCCTATAGAGTTTTTTAACATGAACTGAAAATGAAAGACATTTTAAAACACTTAAAGAATTAATTACGATTATATTTTATTCTTTTTTGGATTTATTACTGCGGATAATTGCGTTAAATTAATCTTTTTTTTTTCATATGAATAAAGACTTGAACAACTAGCATTTCACAAAATTGAAGATGTGGAGTTTTCCTTTTTCCATAAGTTCCACATGATTATATATAATAATATATTTTCATTCTATCTGAATAATATTTACCACAGCGACCTGGTAAAATTGTATTAAATACATTCCGCACACAACAAACAAATGTTATCCGGAAACATTTCGATTTGTTTATGAATTAATTAACGTAACGTGAAAATAAATATCGGCGTTATTCCGCTCCGACATTTTAATTATGAAATATTCCTATTAGTGTGACCAGAGAAAAGAACTGACGATGCGAACGGAAGAAAAGAATTAATTTGATCCCGAATAATTTTGTATGAAGTCATTTTGATTGACATTGACTCAATAAAGGAACGATTTTTCGTGTTACGTTTGCAGGAAAAATCGCGTACGTCAAAAGGGCGCAAATTGATAGGTCGCCTTAAGTGTCTATCGATCATTTCATTCATTCTTGCATGTGCATGTACGTGTACGTTATTATACGGCGAAAATATAATTATTTTCGATGTTTAAAAGTGTTTTGTCATCTGTCGCGAGACGGACACATTTCGCTCGGAACTTCTTTACGGTCGACAAAGCAATCTGCTGAAGCGGCTGAATCTGAAGAAAATTAATTTTTACATAAAAAGGGACAGTGAAAATGCTTTCTTTCCCTGTGTATGTGTGTGTGTGTGCGCGTGTTTGAACGAATTTCACAGGAAGTCTTTGCCCAAAGATAAATGACGGCCTTTAAAGTATCCGTTGTTGGTATACGTACTTGTTTTTGATTATTATAAGTACAGCTACACAAACAGAATTCTAAATTCAACTTTATACTAATAAAGTTCAATCATAGAAATTTTTTTCTTCTTTTATAAAAATCACCGTTTGAGATTAACAAAGTCAAATTGAAGAATAGATTGTATTTAATTTATTATTATTATAATATTAAAAATGTTTTAATGGTACATGTGGATGGTTGAATTTGATTCGTAAAAGAATAAATTTGGAAATTGAAAGATTGAATTCGATTTTAAAAAAAGGCTGATTTTGATTTGTATTTTGGTTGAATTCGAAGTGTGTAAAAGCTGTATGTTATACATATGAAAAAATAAGGTGTGTAATATGAGTGTGGCACTTGTTTCCGTTATTGTGGAGGAAACATAAAATGTTGGGAAAAACAAGTAACAAGACTAAACTTTCAATATGTAATGAAAATACTTTTTGGTAACAGCTGGGATTTCTCGAAAAAATAGGAAATGTACGCACACACATAAGCCGTAAGCGAATTCTATTTGTACGAGGTATAAACAAACTGAAAATCATGACATTAAAGTTAATTATTCGAACGGATACATGGCAAATAATTATTCTTATTCAATTAAGTGAATCAGTCGGGTTTCAGTCGTTATTCAAAGAGAAAATTATTTAACCGATAAAGATCTATTAAATGACTAACATTAATCGGGAGGAAACACTTCGTTTGAGAACCTACATACGTACATTCTGTATTCACATTCAAATAAATAAAATTCACCTTCAAAGCGATTTGAGTCTACGTAATATTCTGTTAATAACAAATAAAAAATAGAGATATTCCAATAATCTATTTTTAAAGCTGAAATAGCCGGAAAATTCGAATCACCACTTTAAACCGTTTAGCTTCTAAAACAAAAAAAACGACGTTAATTGAAATGCTGAAAATGAAAACCACGTTTTAGAAAAAAAAAAAAACAAATCTCGCGGAAGCTTCGGTTAATTGCCGTGCATCGAGTGTTTGGTCGTTATGCTATTTCGAACCCGTAGATGTGAATGTAAATATAAAAGGAGTGAATATAAATATAGAAAGCGATCTAAAATTGATTATGAATATATTGGTATGTTGAAAGATCATATGAAGCGTAAGGATGAAAGAAAAATAAACGGTCAATATATTTAAAACATGGCCATGTTCGAAAATGGAAGTAATATTGAACAAGGGTGGAAAACATAACGGTGGAAGGCTATAAAATTGAATAGATATTTTTTTGAAAAATCAAAATTGTAGATGAAGCTTTTATATTACTATGTATTTATTGAATTTATATCGAATGAATGGTTCTTAAAAAAATTAATTTAGTGGAATGTTTGAATTTTTGATCCATATCGAAATCACATTCGTTTTTTTTATTATTATTCTAGATTAGATTAAGTAATAAGAAAATATTATATAATCCCGAAATTGGAATGTTTGGATTAAGTGATAAGATTTTGAAAATGTCAAAGTTAAAAAAAAATCGTTTGAAAATAATATGTATATCTAAAAATAGTTCGAAAATTTAAATTTAAAATCAAGCGCTAAATTAAAAAATATACATATTTATAGATAATATTATCGTAAAATATAATAAGTACTGAATTATTTTTTGCTATGCCATTAAATCTATACTATTGAAAATATCACAAAATAGGATAATTTTCCCTTAAAGTGGAAAGAAATTCTTAAGGTTCTTAAAAAGAGAAAAATCTTCCTAAAAAAAAAACTATTTTTGGTCATCTTAATTAATCACATCAAAACCCCAAAATTTTCGATTCACATTACAAGTAGTCCTCGACTTATGATGGAAATAAGTTCCTGAACCTCGGTCGAAAGTCGAATCTCTATAATAATAATTTTTTCGGTAGTTTTTTTTTTTACTTATTTTTATTATTACAATAATTAAATAATAAATAAAAAGCATCTGAAAATCTTTTATAGTTTGAATCCATCATTTCAAATTTTTGTATTCCTTGATCAATTAAATCAAAATCAGCAGCCATTTCTTTCAATACTAATTTTTTTGACAATTCTACATTCCTCCGTATTAATTTCTCACATCCACATGAGATTTAACGTTCAATTTCTTTTTTTTTCAACCGTAAGTGTGAACCATCGTAAGTCGAAGACTACCTGCACTTAAAAACCTACGACTCTAGAAAAACATTCCAACAACTCAAAAAGTACAAAAAAACTCACCATTGAGTGATAAATTCATTTTTGATAGAAAAGATCGGAGTGGTCTTGCTGGCGTTGTTCCCCGGCCCAGCAGTGGTCGAGTCCGGCTCCATAGTTACTCTCCTTGAAATTGGATCCCTTCGAACTGTGAGATTACGTCAAATCCACGTCCACATCTCGTGCGGCCGTTTGACGGATGTTGCGGCTCAAAAGCCCCCGAAAGATGCATTCGAAAGGCCGTTTCACTCTTGGAGCCGAAACCTCGTTCGGGCCCAACTGGCCGCCCCCGCACCGAACATCTGCAACGAATGTTACGTGTGAGCGGTCGTCTATGGCAAGTCTTCGTACGATCTGTGAATCCGAGTGTTAATAACGCGCTGCTAATTATACGCCGAGGGCATGTGCTTATAACATTGATTTTTCCACGCAGATGAGCTTTCGCTCTGTGTCTGTGTGGGTGTGGGTGTGTGCACGGGGTGATGTGTGTTGCTGTGAGGCGCGGTGAGTGTCGGGTTTTGGGGTGGATGTGGTCGGGAAAAGATTGGGTTTGCGCGATGGTGATTGGAAATGTGGAGTTTTGAGGTGGATGCGATGGTTCTTTTTTTTAAATATGAGGATTTCTGTGGTGAGCGTGAATGTGGGTATGCTTAAGCTTGAGGTCATCATAGGGTGATGTGGGTTAGTGTAGATGTTTTGTGAGTATTGGGTTTTGTAGTAGATGCGATAAGGGAAAAGATCGAGTTTTTCGAACGGTGATTGGAAATGTGGAGTTTTGAGGTGGATGCGATGGATTTTTTTTTAATATAAAGATTTCTGTGGTGAGTGTGAATGTAAGTATGCTTAAGTTTGAGGTCATCATAGGGTGATATGGGTTACTGTAGAGGTTTTGTGAGTATTGGGTTTTGTAGTAGATGCGATAAGGGAAAAGGTCGAGTTTTTCAAACGGTGATTGGAAATGCGGAGTTTTGAGGTGGATGCGATGGATTTTTTTTTAAACATAAGGATTTCTGTGGTGAGCGTGAATATGAGTATGCTTAAGCTTGAGGTCATCATAGGAGGGGTTCGGCAGAAAATAAGGCTAAGCGACATTTGTCAGTTTCGGAGATATTAAGAAAAACAGTTTTCAAAAAACAGTTTACATGCATTTAGATGTAAATATAACTAGGAGTAACCCAACATAGTACTGTTATCTTTCGAGGGAATTGGAATTATTTGTTAATTTTCGTAGTAACAGTACTAATTTTTGTAGTAAATAAAGAAACTCAATTTTGTAATTTTGGCGCTTAGCCTTATTTTCTGCAGAGCCCCTCATAGGATAATGTGGGTTACTGTAGAGGTTTTGTGAGTATTGGGTTTTGTAGTAGATGCGATAAGGGAAAAGATCGAGTTTTTCGAATGGAGATGGGAAATGTTGAGTTTTTAGTTTTTATGTGAATATGATGGATTTTTTTAAGTCTATATTCTATGTATATAAAAATGGATGTGTGTATATATATTAGATATCGTTTCACTCCAATACCGTTCGACTAATCACTATGAAAATTGGCATATAAATGTATTTTTTGTATCATTAAAACAAAAAAAATCATAAAAAAATTCAGTTTGATTTGTCGTTTGTTGAATTTAGTTATCTTGGTTATGCAATTCTTAGAATCATATCAAGCTGTTGTAATACAGTCTGGTAGGAGAACGTCTGCCGGGTTCAGCTAGTATTATATAAGGACGGGTTCTATATGGTGAGCATGAATGTGAGTATTTTTATGCTTGAGACCATTATGGGGTGATTTGGGTTGTTGTGAGTGTTGGGTTTTGTAGAAGATGTGATATGGAAAAAGATTGGGTTTTTCGAATGATGGTGATATGGATCGAGTATTGGGTTTTGTGGTGGATGTGATTGGAGATCTGGTTTTTCGAATTGTAGTTGGAAATGTAGATTAGGTTTTGGGTTAGGGTCCATGGTAATCGTGTATGTGAGTATGTTTAAACTTGCGCTCACGTTAATTGTGTAAGAGAGTATTTTGAAATTCATATATAATTTTTTTTTTACAAAGAACAATTAAACCCAAATAAAACAGATTTACCAATTTACCAGATTTACCGATTTTCAGATTTTCATGAATTTAGAATCATGAGATTGTAATCCTCAATTTCACACATAAATATTGTACCAATGACACTATTTTTCCTCATCTTTGCATATTCAAAATAAACGAGTTCATTTTACGAGACAAAAAAATGAAAAGATTCAATTGAACATTTTGCAAACTAAAAAGTGGAAAATAAAACAAAACAAGTTCGCCTCTTCTTCGTATATAATTTTCTAAACTTTGCCGACTTTGATATGCTTCGTCAGCGCAATTCGTTTACTGCGCAATATTAAATAAAAAAGTTTCCTTCCCATGGCAGTGCGAACAAAAGCATTTTATTTTGCTTGCTTTCGAGCAAACAGGTGTTGTCTGAACGACCGAATCGACGTATCGTACTAACCATCCGAGATAAAGCACGTTTATGAAAATTTTCAAAAAAATTAAGCCTGTCGTAAATAAATGCGCGCACATGCTTTTGAATTAATCGAACTATCAAATTTGAACAATCGCCGACAAGTTTTAAAATGCATTTGCGTTAAAACCGGATCGAAATTTTTTTGCCGTTATCATTATCGATTTTGAAATGTTGCATTGGGAAAATATCGTTGCATCTTCGTATGATTATGTATGATGGGTCACCGTGTTCGAGAAGAGTAATTAATTACTAAAAGGTAATTTATCAAAGTACTAAGGGTGGCTAAGATTGCGATAAGACACGATCATCCCCTTCAAAACATAAGGGGACATCATTTAACATCAACTTATCTATTGGAAATGTGTGTTATAAGTATAATCAGCGTACGTAAAAGTTGATAAAAATTACACCCATCCCTCTATTTACGTGAATTCAGTTTAACGCGGTCAGTTAAAATGTTATTTTTTTTAAATAGGTGTATATTGAATTTGTTAAGAAAAAAAGCATTAATCATGGAATTTCTAAATAAAAACCATCATGATAAAACAGGTTGTTTTTTTTTAATTGTAAAATAATTGATTATTTCAATCGATGAAGTTAAAAGTGATTTTAAACCAGAAAGAAATAGTTGTTTAACCTCATTATTTAGTATGGGTTTGATGTCTGTATGTACTCGATTTTCACTTTGGAACCGATCTCATGTTTTTGTATGGGTTCATGGTCTTTTTATACGCTGTTTCCATGTACGCGTTTATTTTACATATCTACCGCGTAAATCGGGGGATGGTGGTATTTTATATTGTACGTGCGAGAATGAAAAATTATACCAACGCGATGAAAAATGCTATGATGATGAATATACTTGTAGATATATCGAATACAAACAGTTTTAACAAATCAAACACCGGCGATATCGGATAATGTATGACAAACGTCATATCAGGTTAACATCTTTCTGTTTGTTCTGAAATTCGAACTGACGATCTTGCGAGTCTTAAAATTTCATTTCATACGTATAATCAGTATTGACGTTGAATATTTTATTTATTTATATTCCACTTTGATAATTTGATTCAGATTTTTGACGAAAACATCGATGTTATTTGATACGAGTGTTAAAAAAGGTTTATATTATATTTAGAGTTGCCACACGTCTTGATTTGGACCGGTTCAAAAACGGAAAGGGTTAATAATATTAGAAATATCTGAATAAATAGAATTTTAGAGTTTTGATTATATGTAATTTCAATTCGAAAATGTGAGTATTTTGCAAAAACATGATTATTACTAATTTTGATGCATTATACAATCAATATTTTAAAACATAATAAAATATTGTTTTTTTTTTTATTTTGTCCAAGTACTGAATACAGTTTATATAGAAAAAAATATTTATAGTTGTAATGTTATTTGTGAAATTTATTTGCTTGCATATTTTGATTTTATGAATAACTAGAGTTCAGAATGTATGAAGAAAATTCAATCGAAATTCCAGTATTCAAATGTTGGAATTCCAAAGGAAAATCTGATATCAAAATTTTTGGATTAATCAAATCAGAACCCAAATATTTCTGGATTACGTAAAACTTTTAAACTACAAATTCAGCCCTATTAAAATAAAATTTAACCCCTTTCAAATCATATTCAGCCTTTTTCAAATCAAATCCAACCATCATAATTGGATGTTTTATATATATGCAGGGCAAAATGATCATCCTTAAAACAAAAAAGTTCATATTATTTTGGTTTTATGAAAAATCAACAATTGAGATACCCAAAGTCAAATTGAAGAATAGATTGTATTTTATTGATCACTATGTTAATGGTCTTAATAATACATTTTTGGTGAAATTTAATTTGTAAAAGGTTGAATTTGATTTGAAAAAGGTTGAATTTGATTTAAAAAGGATGAATTTGATTTGAAATAGGTTTAATTTGATTTGTAAAATACTGAATTCGGAATGTACAAAAATATTTGATTGATTTCACAATTTCACGATCAAATTAAAAATAAACGAGCCACGATTCACATTTTTTCCCCTAACAGAATCAATTGATTTTATTTTATTTATTGAAAATGGCGCCTTTTTAAACGATCTTCATTTTCCATCTGATCCAATGAAAAAAAAAAACATAATGCGTAATTTTATGCCGTCTGGCAATTGATGATGCATTGGATCGATCGAGTCAACAGTCGTTCTGCGTTCAGATGATTGGTAATTTCCGACGGCGTCTTCTGTGGAAATTGGAACAAATAGACCAGGTTAGGAAATTAGAGGACATTTTCTTTCACTTCGGAAGCGTAATCGTTAACGCCTTTTTGCGTTTGTCTTTTTTCCTTTTAAACCCCCCCCCCCTCACGCCGCGGTAATTGCTTTACGGTCGTTCATTTGCATAATTGGCGAAGATGTTGGAAAATTATTAAATCAAGCCTGTTAATTTTCAATAAGACGATAAACACCGAAATATTTTTCGGGGTCGTAAAACATTATCGTTTTCATATCGTGGATATTGTGGCGGTCCGTAAATAAAATGAGCGTTGAAAAAATTCGGTTATGGTTAGAAAAAAAAAATATTATTATGTATAGTTATTATTTTAGGGTTTCATAAATTTTTCGATTATGATTTTAATACTGAACATAATGAAATTATGTATAGATGAAATATGTAAATCTCTAGATGGGAATGTATGTGATGAAAATAAATTCAGGGTAATAGTTACGTGAAAATAAATAAATAAAAAACATTATCGCTAAGTGGAAAACGAGCCACAGAATTTCACAGAACAAAAGTTTCGAGTTAGTTGCAGAGTCTATGAAGTACAAAGCCTTCGAGTTTCAAGCTACTTGTTGAATTGCGTTTCAGTAAAGTGCTGCGATATCACCACTCCATTCTCACGCCATACATTCAATAATCATACATGCAACTTCAACACTAATTTTTTCATATAAGCCTTATAAAAAAATCCATTTATTATACAAAACAAATCAATCAAAACGAAACATTTTTTATAATTATTAAAAATACAAAAACTATAAAGTTAAAAAGTGTTTTCAACTGACCTGGGATCGATGTAGCAAAACAGCCTCACCGTCGACTACAATCCAAAGGACATTTAACCGCTTCAAACGGGCATTTTTTCGCCGACATAGAAAAGTATAACCATTGTTGTATGTGTGTGTGTATGTGTGAAGGAGTAGCAGTGAACGAAGGCTGTATGTCTCACCTGACTGAGGTCTGAAAGCCGACTGAAACGGGGACCTGAAGCGGGCTACTGCGCAAGCCACCCCTGACTACGTACACCCTCATGAACGTGTACTTGCATTACCCACATTTGTTGCACAAATCAAAATGCAGCTTTATTCGGTGGAAATGTGTGTGTATGTGCGAGATGCATGTTTATTGTGTTGATGCTGGGAGTGTCGATTGACGTAAGGGACTTGTTGATGAAAATTCTGTAAATTGGATGTATTTTTTAAATTGAGTGTTATGGCGATTGTAAAATAATGATTCGGTTGTTTAGAATGGAAATTTTGAATGAGGATATAATATGATAAATAAATGATTTTTCGTGATTTGTAAAAAAATATATTATATGAACACTTCTGTGTGTTTATTTATGTAAATATAATGAAATCCTGTTTTTATGATAGATAAAAAGGCGTTATTAGAGGAAAAATGTAGGTTGGGAATATAAAATTCAAAAAATTGAGATTTGAGAATGCAAAAATTGAACGGGAATAATAGAAAAAAATTGAATTTAGGGCACGAAAAATCGGAGTATCTTTGTGTAGTATAACATAACTAGTATATAGGCCCAATGTTAATAACATCGGGTATGGATTTGTTAAGAAACGGAAAACGATAAAATATGAAAACCCGATTGTGTAAACCCGAAATGTGTACCCGATTTGAATATTTAATATTTAATTAATAAAATCAAAGTAGTCATTTGTTATTTGTTTGTGACATATAGGCTACCCGATGCCCGTACTCGATTTGAATTAATAAATTTATAATTCACGATATTATGGAAGCTAGGCGCATACGCATAAAGACCATATTAGAATCATGAACAATAATTTTAAAGTTCATATTAAAAAAAAAAGACATCGACTCAATTCGACGATTAGCGTTGTGGAGTCGTTCTTCGACTATGGTACAATAGGTCCCGGGTTCAAATCCCCCGGTCTGTGGCGACTTTCGATTTTTTCATTCGAAAACGATCGTTTTAAAGTCGCGAGCGTCATTGTGATACACATATACACAGACAGACAGACAGACAGACAGAAATCCGCTATTATATATAGGGGATTCGAGATATTTTATTTAAAACGTCAATTTCGGAACAGCAAGAACAAAGAAAATATAGAAAATTTACCCATGATAAATCGCAATTTGTGCCCCACATCAATTGATCAATATCTGAATTTGCGGAAGGATAAGCGAGACAATTTCATCGACGGATCCATCATGGATGGATGCGAATCCCTCAAAGGAATCAATCTGATGGCTTATGACCGTTACACGACATGGGAGGGTATTGATTGCCACAAGCTCCATGTACTCGATGTGTGAACAGTCCTTGTCACAGGAGAGACCATGAGCCAAAAGGTCCTTTGTACGAATAGTGTCGAGTTTTTAATATCGTCGCAAACAGGTCTGCCGTTTGATGATGGCAGATGTGTATGATGTGTGTTTACAATTGATTGATTTAACAAATTAATTGATGTTGTCGAATTTCATCTATCGATTTGTGTGTTATGATAATAATTAAGCGTAATTGTGTAATCGTATTATAATAATGATAATAATTTAATGTTGTTATTATGTAAAACATGGATTTTTTTCGAAGATCGTATCTGATAAAAAGTTATATAAATAGCTTTTTTTCTTCTAAATCTTTATTGAAAGGCGTGAAATTTCATAACTTGTCTAGCGTTCGAGGTCAAAATGTGTTCACTTATATTTAAATCAAAAAAGTTTTGCTTAGCGAAAAAAAAGTACGAGGAAAATATAATACATCCTCTTTGTTGTAGCAAGCGTTAAACTTTTTGAACCTACGTACTTGTAATGGTGAGAAGAAAAACTGTGAAGAAAGGCAAAAAAGTTTGCAAAAGTGGTCTCCTGCAAGAGATAAATGACTCATGCTAGTCCAAGTCGAACAAGTCTTTGAAGATCATTGACGTTTTATCCATTAACACAATTATATTTTTCATGCATACCTAAATGAAATATTAGATTGAATTGAACACGTACAACTTATGATAATGCATTTTTCAGATTCTTCCTGCAGTATTTCCCAACGTGAGGCGCACGCCCCACCGGGGGGCAATTTGAATGCCGGGGGGGGGGGGCAATGCGCAAATCATTAATATTTGTTACATTGCTGTCGAAAAAAAATAAAAATTTAATGAAAATTTAATAAAAATAGTGTATATTGTATATGTTTTTTTATTTATTTTATTTTATTTTATTTGGAGCAATTTTTTTTTCAGGATTCATTGGATAAAAAAATTAATAGTGAAGGGGGCGAACATGGAAATTTTTGAATTGTTGAAGTAGGGCATGGTACGAAAAAGATTGGAAAACACTGCTTTATATATTCAAAATGCGATAAGATGTATTGTTTTGAAAATAATAATCTTGATACGTATTATCTTTTTATCGAATTTAATTTAGTTTTGTTTACGCGTTTGTTACAACTGGCGTTTTAAATCTGTTTTCAATTATAAGTGTCATCATATAATAAAAACGAAAAATGTATCGCGTATGCGAAATATTGTTTGTGTTATTAATCGTAACTTCGATTTCCGGAAACGACAATCCTTACAGGCTTCCGGCAACTACGAAACCATCACATTACAAAATCGTCTTGAAAATCGATCCAGATCAACAACAATCATTTTCCGGTCGAGTTTCAATCAATTTATTCCCGCTGAATTCGACCGACCAAATAGTTTTGCATTCAAAGGTGTTTACTATCAAAGATATATCAATCACTGAAGGATCTGACGAAACGAATCTTTATTCATTTCACAATGTCACAGGCGATGATAGAGATTTTTTGAGTATATACCTCACTAAAAAAATGACTTTGAACCAACTGTATGTATTGAAAATATCTTATATCGGAAAGTATGGAAGTAGTGTCGACGGATTGTATTTGTCCACATATAAGGATGCTGATGGTAAAGATAAGTACGTATTATGAAAATTGTATTATGTTAATTGATTTATTTGCTTTTTTTATTGACGTATAAAATAATTGTTGAAGAAATTTAGCGGTGACACAAATGGCACCAGCAGATGCAAGAAAAGTTTTCCCTTGCTATGACGAACCAGCGTTTAAGTCGACATTTCAAATGAATGTTTATGCTCCGGAAGGATACCACGTTGTTTCAAATGAAGATGTTACTGCCGAAACAGAATTGTAAGTGTCGCAAATAAAAATAATTAAGTTTGCGTAATTGCGTTTTCTATAAAAAATGCAAAAAATCTTGATTTTTTTGTAAAATTTCACGTTATCTGTTGTTTTCTACGAAAAACGCAATTACACAAACGTTGCGTGACATATACGATTTAAACACTCGTCTAAAATTTTTGTGAAATATCTAGACCCGAAACTGAAGATGGATTAATTCTGACATCGTTCAAGGAAACTGCACCGATGAGCACATATTTGATAGCTTTACTTGTGTCGAATTATACGTACAAATCAAATTTGGAACACGGCGATCAGATATTTGGAAAAAAATACAGGGTGTTTGCCAGGCCCGGCGTCGAAGACGAAATGAATTTCGCTTTGCACTTTGGCCAGATGGCGATGAATATTCTCGAAAATTACACTAAAGTCGAGTACGTCTTCAGCAAATTGGATAATGCCGCTCTGCCGAATTTATTCTACAACGCCATGGAGAACTGGGGCCTCATAATTTACAGGTGAAGCATCGGGAAATTATCGATTTGTGATTACGTAGAATGCGCATAACGTTGCATTTCGTTTATGTAAAACAGGGAACCACGACTGTTATATAACGAGAAAACGACTAGAACCAGAGACTTGCAGGCAACAGCAATAGTGATAGCCCATGAAAGTGCCCATATGTGGTTTGGTAACCTGGTGACTCCTGAATGGTGGGATTTCGTATGGCTTAGTGAAGGTTTTGCGACTTACTTTGAATCTTTCGTCACTGATAAAGTTTGTTTAATTCATTTTTTGGATTATGTAGTTATGGTGGTGTATATGATGATTAATTAAAATACAGATAGCTCCAGAGTGGCGATTGATGGATCAGTTTACGATCAATAACAATCATAGGGCAATGGTGTTGGATTCGACCAGTTCTACTAATTCTATGACCAATCCGCTTGGTCCCCCGGAAGAGTTGGTCAACAATTTCAACTTGATAGCCTATCAAAAAGGTGGAAAATTAGATTTATTTTAAATTGTTGATTTATTTTGAAATTCATTGTATTTTTTGATAAAGCTTCTAGTATTATAAGAATGATTCAAAACGTCATGGGCGAGACAGATTTTCAGGAAGGAGTTGTGAACTATCTCAAATCCGTGTGAGTATTTTTATTTCTGATTTAGTATGAAATTGATTATATAGATATTTGGTATTTATGAAAATGTTTTTGCAACAATTTATTTAATTATAAAAATTTGTAGCTCTCTGGGAAATTCCAAGCCAAGTATTTTGTTTGATGGTTTCCAGAAAGCTATTGAAGGCAAAGAAATTTTACCTCAAAACATATCAATGTCTGACATTTTCAGTTCTTGGTCTGATCAAGAAGGTTATCCCGTGATAACAGTTATGAGAAATGAAAACGGTGAAATTTATCTAACTCAAGTATTATATTTTAATTATTTTTTTTATAAAATATTATCCAATTTTACATGTTATTAATTTCTTGAATTTCAAGCAACGCTATCATAACAATATAACAGAAACAACTTCAGAAAAATATTGGGTTCCTATAAATTGGGCGATTTCTAATAATATTACATTTAAAGATACTTCTACACAAGTTTGGTTCGACCCAGAATTATATATACTGAAACTACCTTTAATTTTGAACGAGAACGAATGGTTTATAATAAATAAACAACAAACAGGTATTTGGAGCAAATAAAAATTATATAATAAAAGATATATACAATTTATACATGTCATCAGGGTATTATCGCGTATTATACGATACACTAACATGGAATTCGATAAGTAAAGCGCTGAAAAATGAAGACTTCAGGGATATTCATTTTTTGAATAGAGCTCAATTGATCGACGATTCCATGAATTTTGCACAGACATTGCGAATTGTATGTATGGTCGATATTATTATATCACGTTTGATATTATATTGAATTATTATAAATGTTTTTTAGTCATATAATGTGACGTTAGATTTATTAAGTTATTTGGGTGAAGAGTTAGATTTTATTCCGTGGTCGTCAGCTTACAATAGTTTGAAATCTTTGGATATATTGATGCCAGCAGCACAAAATTATG
>JAOXNN020000006.1:6561029-6602086 GCA_028571205.2 Hydropsyche betteni
ATTATTAGAGAAACTTTCAAAGAAAAGAACTTTTGGTCTATTAAACGAATAATTAAGGTGACCATTTTTTTCAAAGAAAAAACCAGTACATATTTTTAAACAATTCATGGAAAGGGGGGTAGACACGAAAATTGTGTTTTACCCTAGGCGCTATATACTCTCGCTACGCCACCACATTCACTTATATATGGGTAAATCTGTACTGGTTTTATTTTATAACTAACCCGGACAATACCCAAAAAACCAGTACAAATGGTCACCTTAGAATAATTCAACACTATTAATAAATAAATAAACAAGTCTTTACTGTCTTCTATCTCGACATCCAAATTTTTCACTGTTATATTTATCACATGCCTTAGAACATGACCATTGGCTCATTGTCAGTGTATAAACACATCGTTAAAAACACAGTCATAAGCAGTGATATTGTCACTTTCACTTACATATAAATCAAATAATTCAATATGATGCACATATTTTTTTATACCAATTCCATTGCCTTGCTAATCACTATATCAAAAGTCACTCAAAACTTATCATGCAAATATGTCAGTGCATATTTTTTGAAATACCCTCAACACAGTCAGTGGTCACAGCCTTATTCTTCATTTCCATTTGTATTTTTTACTGATTTCATTCTTCATTTCAGCTGAAAAAGTATACAAAGACAATTGTAGTAGTGAGTATTCAAATCTCAAATTAGCATTTGTTGTCAAAAACGAATGCCTGATTGATGACTGTAATGATTTAGAATCTGAATCAGATATTGAAAGTGATAAAAACCCAAAATTGAATATTTTAACTGATTCCGAAAATGATAAATCACAAATAAATATTTTCGATTTCAAAAGTGACGAAAATACAAAATCAAGTGTTTCGATAAATTTTCAAAGTGATAAATCTAAAACCGAAAACTTCGAGAAAAATCCTAATGAAATAAGTGACAAAATTCATCATCCCATGAAGTTTTCCTCTAAAATATCTAATAGTTCTGTCCCCATTATAGTGCCGTCAGCTTTCATTTGTCTTGTTTGTAAAGAAGAATTTAATTCTCATGCTTTGTTATTGCAACACTATCCAAAACACAACCTTAATTACATATGTGACGTTTGCGGAGATGCGCATGTAAACAAAACTAGTCTGATAAAGCATTTATTGAAACACGTTCAGCAAAAGCACAAAGGGATAGACAAGTATACCTGTAAGTTATGTCCCAAAAGATTTTCATCATACATAGTGAGAAACAAACACCGAACTGAAGATCACGGAGTACCAGCCAAAAAATATATTTGTCCTAGCTGCGGAAAAGATTATAGTACATCAAGTGCGCTATCCAATCATATGAAGATTCATCAGAAAAAAAGAAATTTCGAATGTACCGTATGTAATAAATTTTTTTCCCATAAAGGAACTTTGAATACACACTTAACAATGCATACAGGTAAATCCAATTTACTTTAGATTCTTTTATTAATATTTCTAAGGTTGTGTGTTTTTGTAAAACGTTTGTGTTTTAGGTGAGAAAAATTTCGAATGTACCGTATGTAATAAGAAGTTTTATACAAAAGGCATTTTGGATAGGCATTTTACAATACATACAGGTAAATCAAATTTACTTTATATTTCTTAATAGATAATTCGTAGGTTTTATGTTTTTTGTAAAAATTTTGCTTTTTAGGTGAGAAAAAATTCGAATGTAGCATGTGCAATAAGAAGTATTCCTCAAGAGGCAATTTGGATTATCACTTATTGATGCATACAGGCAAATCAAATTTACTTTAGATTATTTTATTAATATTTCTAAGGTTGTATGTTTTCGTAAAACTTTTGCGTTTTAGGTGAAAAAAATTTCGAATGTACTGTATGTAATAAGAAGTTTTTCACAAAAGGCCTTTTGGATAGGCATTTTGCAATACATACAGGTAAATCAAATTTACTTTATATTGGTTAATAGATAATTCGTAGGTTGTATGTTTTCATAAACTTTTGCGTTTTAGGTGAGAAAAATTTCGAATGTACCGTCTGCAATAAAAAGTTTTCCCAAAACGTACATTTGAAGAAGCATTTTGCAATGCATGCAGGCAAATCAAATTTACTTTATATTATTTAATGCATATTTCGAAGGTTGTATGTTTTCGTAAAACTTTTGCATTTTAGGTGAGAAAAATTTCGAATGTACCGTGTGCAGTAAAAAGTTTTCCCAAAACGTGCATTTGAAGAAGCATTTTACAATACATACAGGTAAATCAAATTTACTTAATATTATTTGATGCCATTTCCAATGGTTGTATTCTTTTTGTAAAACTTTTGTGTTTTAGGTGAGAAAAATTTCGAATGCACCGTGTGTAATAAAAAGTTTTCCACAAAGAGCATTTTGGATCGGCACTTCGTATTACATACAGGTAAATCTTCACTTTATATTATTTAATCAGTATTTCGAAGGTCGTATGTTTTCGTAAAACTGTTGCGTTTAAGGTGAGAAAAATTTCGAATGTACCATGTGCAATAAAAAGTTTCTCAGAAAAGATACATTGGATAATCACTCAGTAATCCATTCAGGTAAATCAAATTTACTTTATATTATTTAATCGATATTTCGAAGATTGTATGTTATCATAAAACTTTTGCGCTTTAGGTGAGAAAAATTTCGAATGTACCATATGCAATAAAAAATTTTACCAAAAAGGAAGTTTGGATTATCACTTCTTAATTCATTCGGGTAAATAAAATTTACTATATATTATTATATTTTATTGATATTTCGACGGTTGTATGTTTTCGTAAAACTTTTGTGTTTTAGGTGAGAAAATTTTCGAATGTACTGTATGCAATAAAAAGTTTTCTCATAACGTGCATCTGAAGAAACATTTTGCAATACATGGATGTAAATCAAATTTACTTTATATTATTTAATAGATATTTCGAAGGTTGTATGTTTTCATAAAACTTTTGTGTTTTAGGTGAGAAAAATTTCGAATGTACCATATGCAATAGAAAATTTTACCAAAAAGGACTTTTGGATAAGCACTTAGTAATTCATACAGGTAAATCAAATTTCCTTTGTATTATTTAATGGATTTTTCAAAGGTTGTATGTTTTTGTAAAACTTTTGCCTTTTAGGTGAGAAAAATTTCGAATGCACCATGTGTAATAAAAAGTTTTCCTCAAAGAGCGTTTTGAATAGGCACTTTGGAATACATACAGGTAAATCAAATTTCCTTTGTATCACCTATTTTTTAATTAATATTTCGAAGGTCGCATGTTTTCGTAAAACTTTTGCGTTTTAGGTGAAAAAAATTTCGAATGTACCGTGTGCAGTAAAAAATTTTTCCAAAACGTGCATTTGAAGAAGCATTTTGCAATACATGCAGGTAAATAAAATTTTCTTTATATTATTTAATGGATATTTCGAAGGTTGTATGTTTTCGTAAAACTTTTGTGTTTTAGGCGAGAAAAATTTCGAATGTGATCTCTGCGGTGAATCGTATGTAAGGAAATGTGAACTTATTTTGCATATCAAAATCCACAGCAATACCTGACCGCACAAATGTGATATATAAATTATTATGTATATATTTTTAATACCAATAAATTAAAATTATTAAAAATGTCTAATTTTTCAATTCAGTTTTAAAAGAGTGAAATTCGTTTTTTTACATATTTAATTTGAAATAAAAGAGGGCATTGGTGTAATGCTATGTTTTGAGGTGATGGTATGCTCGATTTTGCATAATTTTTTATACAATATTTACAATACATATATTTTTACGTAATAAATTTCGACTCTATTTAAATGGGTATCACGACAAATCACTCGAGAACCTTACACTGCGGCCAAAGCTTCGAATCGTAATTTTTTTTCGTTACGGTTCAACAAAAAATATATATTTAGCTTCGGTTCCGGTTTTAGGTTTACGATTTTCGGTTCAGCTTCGACTTTTCAATAAAAAACCGCACGATTACAAACACATACCAACTTTTTCAAAAAATATTTTTTAAAAAAACGAAAACACGTTCTAAAAGTATTCGGATATTTTAACATTTGAATATTTTTTGGTACACCGAAATAAACCGATATTTCTTCCGATTCAGTTGCGGTTTTCATTCTGGATATTTTTTTGTTTTTAAGCGATTTTCGGTTACGTTTCAGTTCCGGTTCGAAACCCTGGATTTTTCAATAATAAATTTGTTTTCATTTGAATAAAATAAGATTTTAGCGTCCTACTTTTATAAAAAAGTGAATTGGCAACATTTGGGTATATCCAAACTAGTATGCGTGTGTCACTATGAAAATTGGCATGTATATGTATCTTTTGTAGAGAAGGTTTTTATATCATTGAAACTATTTTGCAACTCGATCTAACGCTATTTTAAGATAAAAAGAAAATTTCAGTACAAGCTCGATGTCAGCGCCGCGTATTAATTGTGACAATAATTACAATAATTAATATTAAATGGATTATTGAAAACACTACTAAAACTCAATTTATT
Organism: Hydropsyche betteni; assembly: GCA_028571205.2. Lineage (NCBI taxonomy): Eukaryota > Metazoa > Arthropoda > Insecta > Trichoptera > Hydropsychidae > Hydropsyche > Hydropsyche betteni. Next base: position 6,565,524 of record JAOXNN020000006.1, read on the forward strand.
CATTTACAAGCTGTTATAATACAGATTTGCACGACAATGTCTACCGGGTTCAGCTATGTCGTATAAAATATAATTTCATTTCGAATTCCACAATAAAGTTTATGTAGATTAAAAATGATGAAAATTAAATCAAAAAACATAATCAAAACGAACCCATATCATAATAAATTATAAATAAACGATTTATCTTCCAAAAAAATCGCTGCAAACATGGTCGATAAATAGATCGTTTCGGTTACCACACTACACCTTGAGCTTCGTTCGCGTGTCATTCGCGGGTGACGTGTGACGTTTGCCGGCTCCAGTTTCAGCAGAGCCTCAAATAAACAAAACATTCTACGAAAATGCGGTGGCAGCATTTAACGACGCAGCTGCTGGTCTTCGTTGGCGTCGCCCTCATTTTGTCACCAGTCAACGCTCTCTATTTTCATATCGGAGAAACCGAGCGAAAATGCTTCATCGAAGAAATCCCAGATGAAACTACTGTCATTGGTACATGACGTTTTCACAAACGTTAAATTGATATTGTGTCACTTTATAACGTTTCATATTGGTGACGTATATGTCACAGTTCAAGTGTTCACTTTTGTTTATTTATACCCATGCTATTAAATAGGCCCGATGTTAATAACATCGGCTGCCCAATGCCCGTACCCGATATGAATGTTTCATATTTAATTAATAAAATCAAAGTAGTTCATTTGTTATTGTTGCCAGACGTCATAAAGGCAAAGCCAGTAGTTAGGTAATAAACATCATATTATAGACGTTAACTGTATACGCATAAAGACCATAGTCGCGAGCGCGAGCGAAGCCGCAAGCGTCATTCGAACACACAAACACACAGAAATCCGTGATCATATATAGGGGATACTAGTTTGGGTATACCCAAACTATCAATTTTAGTTTGAATGTCAACTGTCAAATTTTACCCACATATAATTGCGTCTAAACTAAAACAAACGTCGTAAGTATCATGCTTGGGTTAGGTTGGGTTGACGTTTTAGCTTGAGTTGTGAAAATGTGTTCAAAACAAACTCTCGAAGTTCAAACTGATATAACGGGTAGACACTACATGTATTTCTCGATCATTAGTTAACATACCAATTTCCACCTTAATGATATTTAGCATAAGAGCGTTATCTGAGTGCAAACAACTAAAATTTAGAAGGTGAATAAACACTAGTTTGTTCGTGCACAAATGAAGTGGACACTCAAACTGTAACATATACGAGATGCATTTTTGAATTAATGTCAGATTGAAACAACACCAAATTTTGTATCAAAAAATTTATTGGTTATTCTTCTTTTCAGTTAATTATAAAGTAGAATTATACGATCCCAGATCTGGAGGTTATATGCCGTCATCGCCTGGAATCGGAATGCACGTCGAAGTAAAAGATCCCGACGACCAAACGATGTTGTCGAGAGTTTACAGTTCTGAAGGGATGATATCATTCACTTCTCATACGCCTGGAGAACACGTCATTTGCATGTATTCCAACAGCACAGCTTGGTTCAGCGGATCACAGCTTAGGGTAAAACATATTTATATTCCAACAATTGTTATTTAAATACTGACCAAATACTTTGTCCCCATTAAAATAGGTCCATCTTGATATACAAGTGGGTGAGCACGCCATCGATTACGCAAACGTGGCACAAAAGGAGAAACTCACTGAACTGCAATTGCGGATTAGGCAGTTGCTCGATCAAGTTGAACAAATTACTAAAGAACAGAACTACCAAAGGGTATTTTTTATTTTATTTTAATAAATACATAACTACATATTTATATCAGTATTTGTCATAAATATATGCGTATTTTTGCAGTATCGGGAAGAACGTTTCCGTCATACCTCAGAGAGTACTAATCAAAGAGTACTGTGGTGGAGTCTTTTACAAACGACAATTCTCATTATAATGGGAGCTTGGCAAATGAGACATCTGAAAAGCTTCTTTGAAGCTAAAAAACTTGTATAAACTTTCTTTTAAAGTGTAACATTCATCGTGTTTCATCACAATTCATCGTTTGTCATTTAGTGTTTCAATTTTTGTAAAAGGAAATATGCAGACAATCTGTATACGAATCTATATATGATCGGATCGAATATGAAAATATATAGGTTGCTACATTTTTAACATCTCAAGATTATCAGTGTTAATTCAATGTTCCTGCAGATCGAAATTTGTTATTTTTGTTGTATCATTACTAATTGTTTCCCTAACTAATTTTTGTCATAATTTAAATGGGTTATAATTTGTTAAAAATCGATGTGAAATGTGCACAAAAAATAGACAGTTGAATAAACAATATAAAATACATTTATTAATTTATTAATAAAATCTTTATAACGTCATCAATGAACGTGCTTCATTTGTGATTTTTGGTTTATACGGTTTTAAATTATTTAATTTTTATTTTGTTAAGATTTTGTATTTTATTTAATTCAACAGTTGCAATATGAACCCTAAAAATTACAATAAAAAAGAACATTACAATCTCTCAAACTATATATGTAAAACTTTGTACATCACATTTTCGAAATAAAGTTTTTGAAAATACATTTATATCATTTGAGTTCTAGTATTTATTCATTATGTAAATCCCAAGATTTTGTCCAAGTGTTGAAAAAGCAGTGTTGCATCGGCTTTAGGATATGATTTTAGTTTTGAAAAATCAACAGTTTTAAGTGTAGAATGTAAACTTTCACAAGTACAGTGAAATAAATGTCCGTCGATTTGTAATTGTTCAGCTATTTCAATTTGGTGATTGTTCATTAGCTGAGTATTGATTACGACTAATAATGGTTTTCCTATATCCAAGACTTCCAGACATGTGCCTGCTCCAGCATGGCTTATTATGAGATCGGATTTTTTTATGTTGTCAACTATATTGTCTTTGAAGCGAAAAATTTCAATGTCGATTCCATTCTTATTACAGTCTTCGGAAAAATTTTCACTTTTACCTATCTGCATCGTCAACGTTTCACAACCCAATAATTTAAACAGTTCCAAAGTTTCATTTTGTAGTATCTCGTTACAAAGTTCGTCGAATCTTGTAGTTCCGACGGTCACAAAGATTTTTTTGAATTTCATAATTGAAAAACTGGAACAAAAAATTAAATAAAGGTAAAAAATATAGAAACGTTCGAAAAGAAAATGTTAATACGTACACAACTGACAGATCTCAAACGTCAAAAACAAATGTCAAAGTAATTTGGCCATAACATTTAACTTTTCAAGTTTGAATAAAAAACTTATTAAAAAGTAGTTTTTTGGATAGATTCAAATGTAAAAATAATTTTAATCTATTAAAAATATCATATTCATATAATATGAATTATTTTTCAATACAAATATCATAAAAACTCAAAGAAAAAATGATACATTGGTAACCAGACGTTTGCCCTAACGATATTAGCACACACGACACTGGTACACACCAACAATAGCTCACGCGGCACGTTTTGAACAATCGGAAGACTACATGGTGGTTAAATGACTCAATTAATGCTTTATAATTTATTTAATTATAATATTCAAAAAAAATCACGGATTGTGTTTTGCGCTTGTTGTTGTAGGATCGTGTGTGCTACTGTCGATGTGTGTCAGTTTCGCACGTGCTAGTATCGTTTGGGCAAACGTCTGTCAACCTGGTATATTAATTGACTAAATAAATATAATATTTTTTAATCGACAGTTTCCTTTGTATTTAAAAAAAATCAATATTAAAATGCCATATTTTCATTTCAAAGATAATATCGATTACGACGGCTTCATTTATATTGCAAACCGACCTTTTCAAAAGAATTAACGATTCAGATTTCGTGCTCTGACAAAACGAAGTATCAGTTCACAGCTGCACTCCACCGCAGTATGTAGTATGAAAATGTAAAAAGGGTTCGCAACGAGGTCAATAATTGCCAATAAATATAAATGGAGAAAGTGAACACCTGACGGGAATCGATATATTTATTTTATATAAATTCGGGATCAAAATGAGCTGGTCTTATTTTCGAATATGTATCGAATCGTACTAGTTTCAGTGGTCGTTTTGCTTGTAAAAAATGTTAAATCTGCTGAAGACTTTCCTTCGTTGATATCAGCTAATGTTTCTCTAGGTATGAAAAATTAGTATGTGTATTATAGTTTGATCGTATTTAATTTTATTCAAAATTTTCCAGCGATTGTGTTAGATAAAGAGTTTTTAGGTGAACAACATGCTGAAACTTTAGAATCAATAAAAGATTATATGAAAGAATTGACTAGGGAGCAATTAAAACACGGAGGCGTTAATGTTCATTACTATTCTTGGACAAGGATAACTTTGAAAAATGGTAGCGTAAAAAATGTATATTTAATACAAAATGTTTAAAAGTCACCCAATTTATTTTGATATTCAGAATTAAGTGCTGTTGTAAGTGTGGCTCCATGTGAAAGAACCAGAGAGCTATTGGTTGCTACAAGGCAACAAAGAGTGGCTTTGTTAGGAGCAACAACTCCAGACTGCGCCCGTCTTCCACCTCCTGCAGCACTAGCTATCCCACTTCTAGATCCTGGACAAGAGCTTCCTCAACTTGTGCTCGACATGCGAACTGCAAAAGTATTCGACTGGAAATCAGTTGTCATCATACATGACGATACCCTCAGTATGAACATTTTGCTTTTTCAACTGAAACTTTTCAAATTATTTTTCACTCTTAACCATCTTATTTCAAACACATCACATGTTTTCAAATTAATTTATCTATCTTCTAATTTTTAGCCAGTACTATTTTTATATTTTCCAAGCTTCTTTATGTATACTGAATCTTTAAAAATTCTATATCAAATTTAAATAAAAAATTACAGGCAGAGATATGATAAGTCGAGTAGTGACAGCAATGACTTCAGAAACAGACGATAAAACAGTTTCACCGATCGCTATAACAGTTTTCAAGATGAAACACGAAATCAATGAAGCATTGAGAAAGAAAGAAATAGAAAAGACTCTAAAAAAACTTAGACCGAAATTCAACGGTAATATCCTACTCGAAAACTGAAATCAACGATCTAATTACTACAAAAATCTTTTTAACGCACAGGTGAGAACTATTGCGTGATCGTGACCACGGACGTGATGGCTTCCGTTTTACAAGTTGCCAAATCCTTGGATATGGTGCACCCGAAATCTCAATGGCTTTTCGTCGTGTCGGACACTGATGGCAGATACGACAACATAACATCGTTCAGTAAAGTCATGGAAGAAGGAGAGAATGTGGCGATCATCTATAACTTGACGAGCAGTGAACCCCATTGTCGAGTACTAAGAGATTTAGGGCAAACACGACATCGACGCAACACAGTCTCAAACAGTGGTTTTGATTTTCAGAGAGGTTTGATTTGTCAGTGTAAGGAGCTGTTAAAAGGATTCGTGTTGGCTTTGGAAAGGGCTATTCTTGATGAGATCGAAGTAGCGGCTCAAGTGTCGGACGAGGAATGGGAGGCAATCAGACCCACGAAGCAGGAGAGGTCTTCGTCTCTTGTTAAGCACATTGAGGTGATGTAGCGTTTTCTTTTTTAATTCCATATTATAATAATCGACAGAATTAGCCTTGTTGAGCTTAATGCTTTCCATCGATCTTTGAAATTAAGCGACAAGAAATGAGATCAGTGGGCGGATTATGAGAAAAATTGACTGGAATGGTTTAAGTACTCGAATTTTTGATAGTTACGTTTTAAAAATATTCAAAGTATTTGACGATGTTCAAAAAGATCTTATACTACTGATTATGAAGAATATAAAAAAATAGATATTCAACGACGTGATTATGAAATTTTGCATTATTTTAGTAATATGTAGAAGACACTAATAACATTTTGTATACAATTTTTTTTTTTTAATTCAAAAAAGGCAATGATTTCAATAAATAAAAATATTTTCACTATTTTCTAAAATAATTCCTTCATCAGATTATATACATTGTAATGAAATAGTATTTTTTCAGACATTTTTATCAACATACAGTGTTTGCAATAATTGTTCTTCTTGGCGCATAAGATCTGCCGATACTTGGGGCACTAGTTATCAAAAAAAAAATGAAAGTTCACCGAAAATTGATCTATTACAGGTATAAACTGAATTCAAGTGATTATTATGAACAAATCGAAATAATTCTCAACAATTCAGGTTGGTTATTGGAGGCCAGTTGATGGTTTGAAATTGACAGATAAAATGTTTCCTCACGTGTCTCACGGATTTAGAGGAAGATCGTTACCTGTGCTGGCATATCATGTATTTTTATTATTTTTTTAATAAAATGCATATTTTTTGATATAAATTAAAGTAGTAAAATCGATTTTAGAACAATCCTTGGTGTGTCTTAGTTTATAATGAGAGTGGAGCTATTATAAAACATACAGGACTTGTATTTGACATCGTCAACGAATTAGCAACAAATTTAAATTTTTCGTAACAATTTGACTTATTTATAATTCCATTTTTCAAATTTTAAATTACTAATCAATATATTTTACAGATATTATATAGTTTCAACATCAAATCACAAAGATGATCACAATGATTCGCTAGATCATAACGTATTTATAATACAATATAAAGTATATAAATACATATATTTTTTTTATAATTGTAAAATATCTTCAGTTTCAAGATTCATCAAACACTGACATGTTCAGAACGTCGACACAAGAAGACATCATAAAAACCATAGAAGGCAAAGGGATTTTATTGGCAGCAAGTGCTTTCACTATAACCGAAGACAGAAAGACCAGAATTAATTTCACGATACCAATTAGCATACAGCCTTATGCTTTTTTAGTTTCCAGACCGAGAGAATTGAGCAGAGCTTTGCTTTTCATGGCTCCGTTTGCTTCTAACGTACATTTGATCACATCTAAAGAATTTTATATTTGATCATAGATTTCATCAGTTTTTCAAAACAATTTTTAGACTTGGCTGTGTCTCGGATTCTCAGTTATTTTGATGGGACCTGCATTGTATGTTATGCACCGACTTAGTCCATTTTATGATATGCAATCGAATAAAAAGCGAGGAGGTTTGGCAAATTTGCACAATTGTTTGTGGTACATGTATGGTGCTCTTCTGCAACAAGGTATACGTGTATATAAAAAATATTGTTTTGAAAAGAAAATTTGTGGTTGAAATACATTTTTTTTAAAGGTGGAATGTATTTGCCTGAAGCTGATAGCGGAAGATTGGTTGTTGGAACTTGGTGGCTGGTGGTTCTTGTAGTTGTGACAACATATTGTGGTAATTTAGTGGCATTTTTAACATTTCCTAGGCAAGAAGCTCCAATTACTACTGTCAAAGAATTATTGCAACACAGTGCCACTATTACTTGGAGTCTTAAAAAGAATTCGTATTTACAAGAAGCTTTACAGGTTTTTATTTTAAGCCATTTTTTCAATATCTTTTAAATTTTTCCGATTTTTAAAAATAAAACATTCAGGAAACTGATGAACAAAAGTATCGACAATTATATTCTGGAGCCATTTTAACAGACGGAGATCATTTAAAAAACATTGACAACGTAAGAAGCGGAAAGCATGTCGTAATCGATTGGAAGATAAATCTTCAATACATAATGAAGAAAGAATTCTCGACAACGGACAGATGCGATTATGCACTAAGTACACCACAATTAACATAAATAATCATAATATATAAAACTCAACACAATTTTTCACAAATTCAAGGCACCGAAGAATTCATCGAAGAACAAATGGGAATGATAATGGCCAAGAACAGTCCGTACCTTCGAATGATTAACGACGAGTACATTTTTTATTCATTCTATTCAATATTGAACATGTTTTCATTTTTTTTTTTTATTATTTTCAGGATAAAGAGGATGCACCAAGTGGGCCTGATCCAAAAATGGCTCACGAAATATTTGCCGAAACGGGATAGATGTTGGAACATTGGCAAAGTTGCTGAGGTCAACAATCACACGGTCAACTTGGACGACATGCAAGGATGCTTCTTCGTCCTTTTCCTCGGTATCGTAGAGATTTATTCAAAGGATCGATATACAAAGCGGAATTTCGGTGACCTTTTCGCCGAATTTTTTTTCCATCCGTCGCGATGAAAACAAACGCATGTGTATGCTAATCGATATCCTTCCACGGAAATTTTCCACTTTTTTACATTTGTATTATTCAACGTGTATTATTAAAAATTGACCGTCCTTGTTCTTTGATCGCGACACCTTTGATATTTTTATTATTTTGATGTTTTAAAAATAAACGGTGAAAATTTATTTATACCCGCGACTCGTTTTGATAAATTTTAATCTGCTAAAAAGCCTTGCGTTCACTTTTTGTTTTGATTTAATCGTTTTATTTTATCAAATAAATGTTTATGTTTTTTTTAACAATCGTGAATGATATTAAGTATTGAATCATATATTTTTTTAAAATAACAAAAACGTAAAATTCGTAGTAAAACTCGAACATGAAATTATAATACTATCGTTTTGTTCATTTTACTATCGTTGAATTAATTTGAATCAAAGTTTTTAACTATTGAATGTTACATAAAATTTACAAATTTTTATTTAAGTATGAAAAAATAATATCTAAATAAGTATTCGAGTGAACAAAATATTATATAATATTATGCACGTGTACTTATGCGATTAAATTATAAATTGAAATGTACCATAAATTATCATGGATATTAAAATTAAATTATTGAATCAATGACAAAACGAAGAATCAAAGTATTTTAATGTACACAATTTGTAACATTATATAAAAATAGAATGCAAAATTTTTAGAAATTAGATTTAATATAGGTACAGTGTAAAAATATATAGAAGATCTTTTCATTAAGTTTTACAATTTTTTCTTTCATTATTAATTTTCAAAATAATTTAAATATTCATATAAATATTTCAAAATAAACATAAATTATCCTAATTTAATAAGACAAATATTTTAATTTTTCTTATTTTCATATTTTGTATGAAGTTTGTAAACTGAAACGTTTGAATATGTCTTTGTATGAATGTACTGTATAATTATTCATCATACAGTAAATTCTTTGAAAAATCAAAACAAAGTAATTCAATTTAATGTAGGACTAAAAAACATATATATTTTTTAATTCAATTTTGACTGACCACATAAAAAATAACGGAAAAACAATTGGTTGATAAACGTTTTCATTTCCAGGTTTCTTCACTGCACTATTGGTAATTTTAATCGAATGTTTGTGCAGACGTAGAAGAAAAAAAGTGGATAAAGCCGCCATTAAACCATACACTAATTGAAAAAATTAAAAAAAATCATAAAAAAACAAGTCAAATAATTTTTTTTTAAATTATAATATTTATAAAATCATTTTTAATAACATTGTTTAACTTTAGATCAACACATAAGCACAGATTAATCATGAATCATTTATGGCGTTATAAAATCTTGAATAGGGCACCTAGTACTAGTTTGAATGACATCATTTTGTATAAATTAACAATTGAAATATTCGTATTTAAATAATGTAGTTTATTGTTCAATATGTCTGGATGATGCAATTTAAACAAACTCTTACGTTTGAAACCCAGCGATGTCCAATTCAATGAAAACTTTTGAATTTCACCTCAAAAAACACTGCCATTTCGTTGATTGAGTCTTATATTTAAATGTTGTAATTTAATCATTGTTTGTAATGTTTTATTGTTAAATATATAGTTGTTTGTCGTTGATTTTTTGAATTATTTGAAGGAAAGTTTTGTGCTATATCTAAGTTTTGATTCATGAAGATTGAAAATGTATGAAGTTATTTTATAATGTGTCATCTTTTTTTCAACTCACAAAACGATAAAAAAAGAGTTTTATTTTGAAAAACTTAATTATTCACCTCTAAACTTTCATCATCTGTTTTTGAAAATATTTTTGGTAGAAAACATGAAACATAACATTTTTTTATAAAAAATACTTTGGAAACAATCTAATCAAAATTGAAATTGATGGAACTATCAAAAATAATTAAAAGAGTTAATTTTCATACAATTTATTGAGAGATTTTCATATAATCACAATTGATTGAATTATACAGTGAGTATTTTGAATTTGGAGTTTAATTTGTTAAAATTAGTCATTACTTCTTTCTTTCAACCAAAATACATAAATTTTATTAAGAAAGATTACTAATGAAATACAAGAGTCCATAAATTTTTAAAAAAATATCCATAAGCAACTAAATTAAATCAAAATTTTAATACTTTTATATTCAATTACGTATCTAAATATTTTTCTCCATTACCAATAATGAATACTTACACAAAAATAGTATAAAACCATACAAATTCCACAAATCAAAAATCCAGAAAACAATTTTTAAAAAATCACCAAATCCCCATTTTTTCCCCGCCCATTCACAAGAATTATTCATATTCCCGAAATAACCGATCAAAAAAACGAAAAAACAAAAACATCAACGGGTTTTCGTTAGCAACCATGGTTCCCTGCGATCACTGGACGACGTGATGATCAGCCCGTGCTGCTTCTTCGCCACCTTCATTGTTTATTCGTCGAAATTGTGGCACATGCGGAAAACTGGTTGTTGTCAAGGACCGCCGGAGCATATAAGGCGGGCGGCGAAGCCTCCGGCCACATTGTGGGCTCAACCGCAACCGCACGTCCAAGTCGACTTCCACTTTTTAACAATTTCGTTTGCATTCAACTTATGTGTCAATGACAAAATACTTTCCAAGATACGCGATCGCCGATAAATTTTCGCCTAGGTGAGTTTTTTTTTTAATTTTTACCTTTTTGCCATTTGAGGTGTTAGATGCTTATGAGTAATCAGCAGGGTTTTCTTTGATTTGGATAGTATCTTTTGTTTATATTTTTTGCGATCGTTTCTCTTTCGAAGAATTAATATAAAAAAATTGCTTTCTTGTTCTAAAATTATATTTTATTTTAATCAAATTAAATATTATCTCAACGGTTTCAAAAAAAAAAAAAAAAAATTTTCAAGAACTTTTCTCTTTTGGGGATTCAGAATACATATAAGTAACGAAATCTTCAGATAGAGTCCCTTTTAACATAATTTTTGAAATATGAAACTGATAAATTTTTGAGTCTTATTTATTTTTTAATCTTCACTATTTTGAAATTTTTATTTTTTAAAAGAGCTTTTACTATCTCACAAAATATTTATGTTTGAATCAAAAAAAAAAAGTTTTGACAAACTTTTTGAAATAAATTATAAATACTTTTTTCCACTTCCGTAGAGTTAGACTCTTATGAGTAATCAACATCATAAAAATAATTCTTTAATTCAATACTTTTATTTTTAAATCAGATAATATCATATGTAAATTATATATCCACTTAACTATTCTTTTATTCATTAAGATACTAATATTTTTATAAAGCTTTTATGCGGAAAAAAAAATTTTTAGCGAAAAATCTATAAATGATTACGTAATCATAAAAAATACAACCTTAAACAAGAATTTAAATATACTAAGCACAGAATATCAAACTGTTTAAGAACCATCCGATTCAACCGGTTTGAATCGACTTCGATTCAGTCTAAAAATAAACTTTCATATCTCATTTGCATACGCACAGTGGTTATTGAAATTTTATATAAATTATTATACTTAAATCCTCAATTTTTCAAATCTTATTAATTTTTCAGCATTGCCAAGAACTTGCGCACTTACAAAGGTAGCCGAAGAGCCAACACTGGAAACCGTTTAGAACACAGAGTTCTAACCAGATTCCAGCACGTCCCGTAGGAAAAATCAGGCTGTTGAAATTTGAATATTGAACATTTGAATTTTTGAAACTCGGAAGAGCTTTCTCTCGATTCTCGAAGAAATTTCTGTGAATTTAAGTAAGCGAAATGGCTCTAGGAAGTGACTGCAAAACTGATTCTTTGAATGTAAGAGGAAACGTCAAGCTTGGATCCATTGACGGGTAAAAGATTGACCAATTTTTTTAAAAATAATGTTTTTTCATATTAACAATATTCTCATGTATATTTTTACATTTACAGAAAAGACAAGAAGGATGTTCAAAAGAAGCAGGATCCTAAAGATTACAAGAAAGTCGATCAGAAGAACTACGGATCGTGGGGATCCGTTTATAAGAACAAAGAACATTTTTCGAGCATGCATAATTGTTAATTTATTTATTTTAGATTAGTAGTTATCGATTGTGATGTTAAAAATGAACGACTGAATAAACTTTGATAGTTTTCAATATGAATTGTTTATTTCGATAATTAATCGATTAGTTTTCCGAAAACTTTGAATTTCCGTCCGATTATTTCGCGGATTCGATAAAAAAAAGTCATCGTGATCCGCGAGAAAAATTTAAATGTATAATGCGAGTGAAATAAAAAACAGTCTTATCGAAAATATCAATTTGAATTTCGCGCCGTTTCGTATCACATTTTACGAACGACTTATGCGAAACAATCGACGTCGCTTACGACCAAATCGAAACGGAGCATTATCAGAAATCACGCGTGCATAATTAATATGGAGAAAATTAAAGAAAACAAGAAAAAAGGCTCTACGGCGTAAACGAAGGTTGAATAGTGACGGCAATGGAGGTTTTGCGTCACAAATTATATTTTTATAAGGAAAATGTGACATTATAATCTTTACTTTCATTTAACATAAGAAGCAAATCTGTGTATAGTAATTCCTAAATAAAAACGTTAGATAAGCAGAAATACATCTTCGTAAATATGTAAATAAGAACTTGAATACTATTGCATTAATTGTATAGGTAGATTTGAACAATCGCGCTCCAATGTTGCCGCTCAACGGTTCTATGTTGCCTTTTGGCTAAAACTATTTTGATTTTTGCTACTTTTATTACTTTATATAGCAATCAATTGCACCATGAGGCTATAGTTCTAATTAAGCTAATAAATAATTTAGAATTCTATTTTCATGAAGAGTAATAAATCAATATGCCAAGACAATTTTTTATCATCATTTATCAGTATCAGTATTTATCATCAGTATACGTATTTGTAACTTATACTGTAAGTTGAAGAAAAGTGGAAATATTTTCCTTATCAAATTTACGAAGTTTTTGAATATTTAAAACTATCAATGATCCCAAAAAGCCATCATATCCATCTATCGATCGTGCACATAATTATTTAACTACAGCGATGAAAGAAAATCGCTTCACAATCAAAACAATTTAAAAGGTAATAAAAACGTAAAAACGGGTATCAAATCTATTAAAATTAAACAAAACTGTAAAATTGAACGTAAACAGCAGCAAAATGTAAATTCGAGGCACGTAAAAACAGGGTCTTACTATATTCATTCATTGATTTATTAATAAATTTTAACAAAAGTAACAAATATTTATTTAATTAACAAGATTTAGTAAAAAAAACGATATTCATTGATCCTCATTGTCGTATCTTTCTTCAAAATTCCAAAGCAATGTTCTTTGTTCTTTCAATTTCGCTAGTTCGAAAGCATTTTCGTCGTCATCCCTCGAAATTAATTCGAATTAATTCTTTTATGTTCCGAGACCACTGTTTGTTCATGATAAAATCATCATCATTTTCGTCCCGTTGCGTGGTCCACTGCAAGACAAGGTCTCTCCATCAAATATTGGAGGTCTCGGCTACTATATACCTTATCCGAGAGCCAACCTTGTATCGACAAGGGACACGTATCGTAAGAGCTAATCCAGCCATGCCAACGGAGGAGGCTCTCAGACCAACGATACGCATGTCTATAAGCTAGACCAAGTCTTGGCAACCTTTTTTGGCTGTGGGTCAGAAGCGACCAAAATGTGACTTTTATGAAGTGTTTTGGGTCAATATGTATATTTTGAAACAGTTTTTAGTAGATAATATTATAAATTTTACTGAGAAAATAATTAATAATCAATAATAATTAATCTAATGGGTCACTTGAAATTATCAAACGGATCACTTACAGACCCGCGCGTCATAGGACGCTGAGGCTTGAACGAGACCTTGTGCTCGCTGACTCTCCACAATTCGAATCGCAATGACCACCCGGGGGACAACGAGGTAAAGACTGAGCAAACTGCGCCATCTCTGACCACTTTGCGATCGCAATGACCACTCCTTCGACAGACAAGGCGAGACCGTCGGTCCTACCGTGGTAAAATATTTTACCTGAAAATTCCATCATCGATTATAATTTTTTTTTATTTACAAATTCAAAACACTCCAATTAAAAAAAAATGCTCAAAACCTCGTAAATCGGAGATGTACGTACAGTAAACCCCATGGGTTAAGGTTTTAATTTTATTTTTTTTTTTTGATATTTTTATGTATTAACTGCTTGTTCCGAATGCATTTAAAAAAAATTGAATGCATTTGAGCGATTTAAGGGGGGTTTACTGTATTTAATATTTTTCTATAATACAAAACATCTTAATCGCGTCTGTCATACGTCCTCAATGAAACAACAACATTTCAGCGGCGAAGCGTCAAAATCGCAATCGAGCCCGGGCGGCAACACCGTCGCGCAGGTTATGAGTGTGCGTCTAGAGGCGGGCGTTCCGCTCCTGCCGGTTTCGTTCGGGGCGCCAGAGCAGCCCCCCTTGCGCCTCCGCCCCCTGCGCCCCCTGCCCCTGCGCCCCCGACGTCCGACAGATGGGCGGGTGCGTGGGCCGCGCGGCGCGGGGCTCGCCCTCCGCCGGCTCCGGGGGCCCCCGTGACCACAGGCATGCGCCTGCGCCCCCCAATCACCCCCATTCGCATCCGCACCACGCCCACCAGGACCCCCTCGCAGGTCGGTGCTCTCACCTCTCTCGTCTGTCTTCGCATCTTGACAAGTCCACATACTTTTTTTCAATATTGAATTGTTCAGTCCATCGTCAATTTTGTATCATTCATATATTTTGTACTTCGTCTGATCAGTTTCGAATAATATTTTTGTGGTCTATGAGTTATCGATACGAGGTTAGCTCTCGGATAAGGTATATTGTAGCCTAGACCCCCAGTATTTGACGGGGAGACCTCAGTGGACACACAACGATGATGAGCCACCATGCTATCAACCCTCACCATACCTATAATGTTTTCGGTCCGAATATCTAATCGAATTAGATATGTTTTTTAGATATGTGACGATATAGATTACCCTTTTTGTGTTTCAAATTCCATTTACATATCTTTTTTAGCGTTACCGATTAAACACCGTCCCAATCTCGCTTCTCAACATATTCCGTTTAATATATCTTTAGATACAATGTTTTTTTTTTATACATATTTTTCTTCAACGTTTTCACAGTCAAAGTTCATTTTCGCAACCATAAATCATTATCGTGTAATCATTTTCAATTATTTATCGTCAACAATGCTTTCACAATGTACATCTTAATATCTGTATTTATTATTTACGAACACAAGAAATTCTTGACCCAATCGATATTGCAATTGCACTTTACTGCAACACTGTAATTATTCACTGTTAATTTATAAATATTATTATACATGGTTTTCTCATTATTTTATACATTCTTTATATAAGATATTAAAAACTTACACTTTTCGTATGTAATTTTTAAAGGATACTATTTAAACGGTCAGAATTCAAATACGATTTTGGTCAGAATTTTTATCCCATTTATCAGAATTTATTTGACATTGGTCAGAATTTTAATCAAAAACGGTCAGAATAAAATAATAAATGGTCAGAATTTAATAACGAAACGGTCAGAATAGGTTAGATTAGAGTTCTTAATATTATTCTGACCATTTGATATAAATTCTGACAAACCCAGTCAAAATTCAGACCATTCAATATTTATTCTGACAAAAGCATTCAATTTTTTGCCATTTTAAAAAACAATCATCGTATACAAATATCAATCAATATCAGATTAGGAACCTTTTTAGTAAGAAATACAAAAAAAATATTTTTTCAGGCGGTATCAGAAAGAATCATCCTTTGTGCCATGAAACCATTCGATGGAAATCGGACGTACCATTAACCGAAGGTCAACTGAGGAGTAAACGAGACGAATTTTGGGACACGGCCCCGGCTTTCGACGGCCGCAAAGAGATTTGGGACGCCCTGAAAGCCGCGACCGTCGCCGCAGAAAACCTGGACTTCCAACTGGCCCAAGCGATCCTCGACGGAGCCAGCGTCTCCGTGCCCAACGGCTACCTCACGGAATGCTACGACGAATGGGGCACGAGATACCAAGTGCCGATCTATTGCTTGTCTCCGCCCATCAATATGGTGAGAGGCGGTGGAGTGAGCGGCCGCGACTCTCCCGCCGAGTGCTCGGAGCCCGTGGAAGGCGGTAGTGCGGTCACGCTGCGCTTGCGTCTTTCCACTACGTGCTTAGACGTCAAGTTGGTCGTTTATTCCCGTGATACAGTCGCCCAGTGCAAAAAGAAATTACAGGTTCGTTTCTACGATTATATTTGGAATTGGTTGATCTGGTGAAATTCGTGTCGCCTACAATCACTGTTTGTTAGTTTCGCTAAAACTAAGTTGACCGTACGTCCTGTTTTCGTCGGGACTGTCCCGTTTTTGGCGTTCGTCCCGTCGTTTTAGCATATATAAGATTTGTCGTCAACAAACGATAGATCTTCGACTCTAAATACTGAATTTTTTTCACCTTATAATAGCGCCCGTTGTTCCTGATGTCTTCACACGTTCTGCACACACTGTTTCCCGATTCCCGTTCCCGGTTCTTGTTGTGAATACGCATTTTGCACACAACACAATCAATACGCGGCGTGGCGGTGTGCTTTTCTATACAAAATTACTTATATTATTTTTTAGTTTTTCTTTATAAATTTCTCTATTATTTCTCTTTTTAAGCCACCTGCGAATTAAAGCAAACAAATAAAAAATAAATATTCAAATCAGTCAAGCAATTTTCGAGTTTTAGCGCATTATCAAATTGTGATTAATTTTTATATATGTTATAGTTTGAGTGTCCACTTCGTTTGTGCATGATCAAACTAGTCTGTTTATACACCTTTAAAACAGCTCTAGTCCAATTGTCAGTGTAGTACGACTATTTAAGTTGTTTGTACTCAGATAACGCTCTTATGCTAAATATCAATAAGATAGAAATTGGTATGTCAAGTAATGATCGAGAAATACATGTAGTGTCTACAGATCATGTCAGTTTGAACTTCGAGACTTTATTTTGAACACGTTTACATAACTCAAGCTAATACGCTAACCCAATCATGATACTTATGATGTCTGTTTTTAGTTTAGATGCAATTACATGTATTACAGTTAGAATTTGACAGTTGACATTGAAACTAAAATCATACATACATACATAATTTGGGTATACCCAAACTATGTACCCCATACTATGTATGGGGTACATAGTTTTTTACATTACACCCATACATAGTATGGGTGTAAACAAACAAAAGTGAACATATATATAGATAGATAGATATAAAACTTTCGGTACTATAATTCTTATGATTACAATGTATAAAGACGAGAATTTCGGTTTTATAATGGTATAGTTATCTAAAGAAGGGTTTTATGGATTTTTCAGAGGCAGGAAGGAGTTGATCCTTCTCGACAGCGTTGGTTCTTCGGTGGCAAACTTCTCGGTGATAAATTAGTGATAGAAGAAGCTCATATCCAACCTGGTTATGTCGTACAAGTAATCATTAACACAGAGGACCTCACCGACAGCTAGTGTCGCTCCGTATGGACAGACTGATAAATAATTTTATGAAATTGTTAGTGTATAAAATTTTCAAAAGCCATTTTATAATTTGACCGAAAATATTTGTACAAAGTTCACTTTTTAAAAGAAAAACTCTAAATCGTTAATAACGATTGATTTCTTTAATAATATAAATAATAACCGAGACTGATGCCATTTAAAACGTTAGGTGTTGTTCATTTTGTATGAATCAAGTAAATTATACTCATTGAATTAATAATATTAAGCCGATTAATAAAATTCGGATTTAATTTTTAGTTTAAGAAGTGAGCATTTTACTCCAAGCGAGTGAAAGGCTTTTTACAACGTTTCTAAAGAGATTCGCTCTTTTCAATAAATTTATCAATGTCATGCATTGTATTATAAGTAAAAAACTGAATATTTGAAATTTATAAATAAAACTGTTAATATATTAAATGCTACAATTATCGTTATTACGGGTGTAATAACATTGTAATTCAATTAAAAATATTAATATATATATATATTAATGATGCATTCTTATAACATATCAATATAATATATTGATAAATTTTAATATGTACCATTTTTAATAACATGTAAATTTCATTGTTAAACTAATTTTAACATATGTGTTATTTGTATTTAACTTTTGAATTATATAAACATTCCTTTTGAGGCTAGTTCATACATTTATGGAAAAATATTACGTAAATGCATACAAGTTCGATGCGTCTAATCTAATGTAAAAGTGCAGTAAGAAATATTCGATAATCTGCTTCGCTCTTCAGTTCCTATTTGTGATTTTTTCCAAACAAATATCTGTAACTTGCTATTTATTTTATGTCGTTAAATATTTTAATGATCTGTTTTTATGATTGATAGTTAGCAATTATATGTATTTATATATTGAAAATGTTCAAAGTCAGATTTTTTATAATTTAAATTATAAATCAACCATAAATTTGACCATGATTTCGCAAATTCACTTTTAAAATAATATAGTTAAATTTGAGATTATATACTTTTTGTGAACCGTTTTATATGCATATTTATTTTTAAATTTCTTAGCCAATTTAACAGAAGTGCAATATTTTAGTTATTCGATATTTGGTGATTTATTTATTATTTCAAATTCTATGAATTCTTGATGCCATTATATTTTTGATTATTTCGGAATATTGTTTTTCATACAAATTCACGTTGAAACGAGAAGTTATCAACGTATTTGGTGAATGGAAATAAAAATTTACCCCATAACACGTAAATTTCGATCGTTCCATAAAAATATCGATCAATAAGTTCGTAAAAAATGTTTTAACATCTTTATGCAATACATTTTAAAATAAAATAATTAATGATAACACACCGAAGGTTTTCAATTCTTTCCCGGTTGATATAATAATTAATTTAACACTTGATTGATTGGATAGTGCTTTTTGACATTTTACCGTAACACCAAATTTCACATGTGTTTTGTGTCGAACATTTATTGATTATATATCGCACACGTGTTTTTGTGCTATTTTATGTATGTTAAATTATGTTAGTTTGTATAGCTGTCGTATATATATTATATTATATTTTTTTTACTCTTAAGGACAATAAACAAATTAAAGAAGCCTATTTTACTAGAACGTAACTCTTTGCCATTGACACTCTCATTTCGATTTGACCCCTCGTTTTAAAAATTCAGTCAGCAATGAACAGTAATCAAAAGCAATAAACTTTTCATTCAAATTTCATATTTTTGCTTATTCTAATGATTACGGGGGGTTAATAATATCATTTTGCAATTGTCTCGCCTGAAAAATCAGAAATATTTCCGATAATACAAAAAAATGATCCTATATTCGTTTAGTGTTTTAAATGTTCGTTTCGTATTTGGAATAATATCACGGAGCACTTAAAAATGTCGATTTAAGTACATATTTCGAGTTAGCGGTAAAAGAACCACTCGTTTTGGAATAGTACACGTGTGTATTTTGCATTTGTTTCTCGTGCACTCGTATATGCTATATTTTCGCGTTTTACGTAGTTCAGGTTCAATAGAGATTAATGTATATAATTTTTATTATTTACGTACAAGCCTTAACGGATCAGGGTGTAGTTGGAATATTTGAGTTTCGTGTACAATTGTTTTATGTAATTAGCACCGTATGATTCCACTCGACAGGAGCCGGGTTTTTTTTATGTTGTTTCGTGACGGACATGATTTTTCAAACGTAAAATCATAGTACAAAATCGGTTGATTTCTAAACAAAACATGGCAATTTTATTTTTAATTAGTTGAGGTTGAATATCGACTAACTTGTGTCACATTTTGAAGGTGTACAATAATATTTGTAGATAAGTAATTTTTTTACCATTTTTAATTTTATTACTGTAATGTGAAATAGGCACAAACTCAAACAGGTGCTTTTAAAGTGTTGTTGAATAAATATATTTTTATTCATATTGATTTTTATTTTTTTAAAAAATATTTTAACAATGTAATTATAATAGACTAGTTCAAAAATACATTTATACTTAAAAAAAAAATGCATAGATTCTGCTCAGATTAGGTTAGTGTCATATAAAACATAACCTAATCTGATATAAAATATTTGATTTATTTAGGAACGAGCCGTAATAGTTTCATTTCGTGCGTAAGCCAAACTGCTAAGCTCAACAATATAAGAGAACCAGACTGATGACTTGCTGCTAAATGTGTCGGTACGTACATGAGCAACGTAGTTATTCCGAGAGCAACCTGTAATAGAAATCTAATTAAATAGATGGTTCAAGAATATGAAATTTTACTGAAATTTGACATACTTGAAGCCATGCCATTGTGCCTAAAGCATTAACGGCTAATCTAGCTTGAGGAGGTAATGTTTTCTTTCTAGACAAAATCCACAAAGCACTAATCGCCGTGAGAGTCAATGTTCCCAAAATTCTATGATCAAATTGAACTGTTGTAGGATTTTCTGTGAAATTTTTCGGTACTGGCGATATAGCCAATACGTCATCGGGAATCCAGTAATCACCCATTTTTGGGAATGAATTATAAACTAATCCAGCATCAAGACCGGCGACAAATGCTCCTGAAATTTATATTTATTCATATATTCACATATTGATTTTGTATTTGTCCGGTTATTTACCTGAAACGGCGGTGAAGAACACCATCGCTTTAGCCGTATGAGCCAAAATGGTCAACCCTTTCAATTCGGGCATTTTGGACAATTTGAA
Source organism: Hydropsyche betteni (assembly GCA_028571205.2). Lineage (NCBI taxonomy): Eukaryota > Metazoa > Arthropoda > Insecta > Trichoptera > Hydropsychidae > Hydropsyche > Hydropsyche betteni. Next base: position 6,586,434 of record JAOXNN020000006.1, read on the forward strand.
GTTATAAGCTATGCTTGCTGGCGGCGCTCTGAACACTTTCAAAGCTCCCGCTAATAATCCGGAATAAAGAATAAACGCCAGACTGAGATGAGCAGCTAATCTGTATTGCGAAACTCTCGGGACATCGCTGGGTCCTTGGAATCGGTCTTCCAAACCAGACTTCACCATATACCAGCCCATTAAGCCCTGGTGGATAATTTAGAAATCGTAGCATATTCACATACGCTCAGTTTAATCGGATTTCTACTCACTTGAGCTGCTACAAGTGAACAATATACGACGGTGCGAACTTTCATTCCTTTATCCAAATAACCTTTGACCCAGAAGAAGGCAGCGGGTAAAAATACGGCTGCTCCTATGCAACGACCCCACATCCGGTGGCCGTATTCCATCCACCATATTCTTTTAAATTCCGATAATGTTATATCTTTGTTTTTTCTGTGAAATTATGTGACGTTTAGCAAATGTTTTTTTTGATATTGTAAGATTAATGAAAGATACGAATTATTACATTTTGTACTCGGGATATTGTTGATATTTTTGGAATTCTTCTTTCCATTGTTCTTCAGTTCTTGGCATTTTTTCTCCGAGTAATTTCCATGTGACCATAGATAAGCCAGATTCTGTTAAACGTGTTACTCCACCTTTATATAAAAAAGTAAATTCAATTATGTGTTTTTATATTTTTACATTTCGATGGATTTCAAATAAATAAAACGTCCATTGTCATAACAAAATTTATTTTATGTTAAAAAAAAACAGGTACAAAAATATTTACATCTTCCACTGATTGACCAAAATAGTGAAATACTTAAACATCAAAACATTCGAAACCAGCAAATGTCAATAATATCAACAAAAATATATAAAGTCAATCTACTTTGGAAAAATAAGTCGGAAAGGCTATATCATCACCGCCGTAATAAAGTGAAAAGTTTTGATTAATAGCATTAGTTGAAAGTTGAGTTTCAAACGCTTTATTATCCATTACGAATAAATTATTTGGAAACAAGTCTGAAAACAGAAATAAACTACGTATTGCATTTATTAAAACGATAAGATATTTCATACATTTTTGGTTAGATAAAGTAGTGCTAGAAAAATTATTAAATTTGTTTATAATGATGAAAAGCACAAAGAAAAATAAACATATTATTATCTTAAATTAAATCTAATTATAGTAATATACTGATAAACAACTCAAAACAACTGATCTTTGAATCGTAATTAAAATACACAAAGGATCTTTTAATATTATATTTTCCATGAATTTATTTGATAGAAAATTTATTTGGTGGTTTTAGGGAGGATAATACCAAGGACATAATAAATACTGTATAGCAGAGTAAAATATCCTCCGACTGTACCTAATACAACAGCGACAAACACCATTCCTGAACAACTGAGCAACCAGTACCCGACGGCTTTCGATGTTTTCTGTGGTGCATTTCCAGTACTGGATAATCTGATTAAACTAAACGAGCCCCTCTTCAAAATATCCTTGACCTAAAGAGAAATATTTATATTATTATTAGTTTTTATGTATTTTGTTTACTCTTTAAGAGTTATCTCACGTTATTATAAGGAAGAATAAAGAAAGATACATCTTAGATATGGATGTGGTGATAATTTTCTTTCATTCATATAAAAACATCCGAACTTTTTATAAAAACGAAACTACCGTGTCATTTATTTAACTAGTTATTTAGATAGCATTTGATAATAAGGAAAAAGGTGATATAACCTGAGAATGGATCGTCGTTGGGTTTCGGGGTGCAGTAAAAAGGGGTCGACTCAAAAGCGAGGGGCGACTTATTTGAGTTGTGCGAAGTAAAATGGGGCGAACGCCCCCGCAGGCGCGAGTCAGCGCTCGAACGCACAGCATGTTTCTTCGTCGCGCAATCGACGACTTTTTGACGTTTGACGTTTACTCAACTGGCAATCTCGCCATTTAATGCTTATTCACGTTGTGTTTCTTATGCGTGTGTACACCACTGTGTTTTTATTACTTCGTTGCCCATGACGCTTTTAGACGTAAATGACGATTTTATTTTTTTGTCACGTTTGAAAAATATATATTTAATGCAGGCCATTACTATTTTTTTGTGTATTTAAATTTTTATGATTTAATTATCTGATTGAAAAGAATGTCTAAATTAAAATTGATATTATCTGTGTTCATCTAATTTCTATTATCTGAGTTCAATAGTCTCTGTGTAAAGCTGTCGTATGTTCATCTGCCTGATTACTTTTTAGGACAAATAAAATAAGCAAAATATGTGGAAAAAATTATGGTTTTATTTTGTTCATGGTTTCTACAATTCCCACTATATCTTCTATTTTACAATGAATAAGTAATAGAGGCAAGATAGCCTTTTCAGAAAATTCTTTCTATTTTTTTTCAACTATAATTCAATATAATGTAATTGATACAAATTCCCCCAAAATACATATGTTTTCAAAGAAATCATATGTTCAACTATTTCATAAATTTGATACAAAAAAAAGTTAAAATTAATATTTACAAAGATTCAAATGAGAAATAATAACTATTATATAAATATAAAAATGGTAAATAACATTTGAATATTTGTAAATACAATATACATAGTTGGTTTCTTGCTATCAATTAAGTAATTTGAACATCTCGACATCACTTATTTTCGAAATAAAAAAAAAATAAAAAATGAAATTACAAAAAAACTAATACGTAAAAGACAATTTTCAGTTTTTCTCGGTATGACGAAAAGCGTCGACATTTTGGATTCTTCGAAACAATCTTATAAACGGATTTGGTCCCCTTTAAACAACGAAACGAAAACACTCTCAGAACTAAATCAAGATTCAAAATACTTGTATATGTAATAACACCATTAAGATATGGAATGATTTCTATTAAAATCTAAATATGCTTCGTGTATAAAAAGTACATATACATAGTAAAAGTTTGTACTTTAGATAAACAGTTTAATCTAAGTATGATCATAGTCGTAACAAATCCTACTCGTCGTGTATATATTGTTTCCTCCGGACCACAAATAATAATATTTCTATTGTATAAAATGGTTAACATTTCCATGTACAACTTGAAACACAACTAATTGGTTCATTCTTTCAAAAATCAACAATACAATTGGTATAACTACGCATTAACTATTTTTTTAATTTAGTCAAGTTGGTGGTATTATTTTAAAGCCTCGACATATTTGAATTGCAGTCGGATTGTTTCTAAAAAGGCCTCAGTCTTTATTATGGAATACACCTTATAATTTTGTATCATTATGCACGCCATAAAAAGATATCGATCACTGAAAAGTTTGATGAACGATCCGGAAAATAAATAAATATTGATAAAGAACACATTTTCATATTCACAATTGTTAGTCTTTACTTATTCGTGATAGATTTTTTTATTTTTATATTAATATAAATTTAATTTGGTACCACAGTTAAAATAAAAGAAATCATTTCATCTTATAAATTTAAAGATACATTTTAAGCTCATATGTCAAAATGTCAAATTAGAAATTTTAATTATCTATTTAATGATTCTATGAAATTGGTAACATTTTTTTATAAGATTGAAAATTATTACATTTTGAATAAAATTATACATTTCAATTTAATTCATGATGTATAATTTACTTTTTTTTTCAAAAAGATTAAATTTGTAATATGACACTTAATATAAAATAATACAAGACGAAAATATGATATCTTTTAAAAATATTTATAAATATGGAAAAAATCATATGTTCCAAGTATTTTTTTAATATATAAACATATCGGAATGGTAAATCGAAAAAATTTCATAATATCTGTCAATTCTACATAGGAGAATTATATTATTAAAAATTAAAAATAATACTTTTATTCATATATGAAGATTTATCATTTATTATATGTATAATAATATATTATAATTATTTTGACTTTGATACTACTGTGTTCAAATATATCATCTAAAAGTATATTTAAATATAAATCAAAAGATTTAAAATTTTCTCGTATATAAAACAAAACAAGTGATTTGATGGATAACAATGTGAAAACAATTGTACGATTAATTTAAATTGCACTACATTACACTCATTCTACGCATAAAACAATAACATTGAAACAAATCGTATTTTCTTAAATCACTAACACAAACGTGTCCACAATTTTGATGGATGCTCTTTAATATCAGTTATAATAAAAGTTCATGAACACCATAACGAGAAATATATTATATATAAAGTATGTAAAAACTATTTACATAATTTAAAATACGTAACGTCATAATCTATAGGAATAATTACAATAAAAATAATATGAGGAATGAATAAGTCACTACAATTCGAAAAACATTTCATGTTTTCGTCGTCTAAAACATATCTTGCAAATTAAAACCGTATTCATTTACGAGTTCTATAGAATTCAAATCTAAGTCCGGTGATAGGTAATTGTTGGAGTCGCCTTGCGGCATGTCCAAGAAATTATCTAAATTAAATTCCGGAGACTGGCTAGGAAATCCGGAAGTCGCACTGCTAACGGGAGTGTTTTGTAACGCGTTGAATTGGTTGACCATGCTTCCGGACACTTGCTGCACGTTATTGTTTTGTCCGTTGTTCTGTTGAGGATTCTGATTGTTCATCGCCGAACTGTTTTGATGTAACGATATACTTTGATTCTGATTCATATTTAAATTCGAAACCTTAAAAGAGAAATTCAATTAATAAACAATACTGGATATAATTTTATTTTTTAACATAAAATATACGTACTTGACCCTGCATGGATATAGCTTGATTTTGTTGTAACATCAAATGACTCGGCATAGTCTGTTGATGATGAGGTTGCGAAGCCATCATCTGCTGTTGAGTCCTAAGTTGCTGTTGATGCATAGGCTGCATAGCATTCGGTCCACCCATTTGGAAACCACCTGATCATAAAATTAAACATTTAATACAAAAAAATCTTAAATAATATAAACACATTACAAAAAATAAAATACTTTGTGGTTGCGAATGATGCGAGAAATTGGACATATTAGACGGATGCCTTGGAAAACCGACAGAAGCTTGTTGCTGTTGCTGCATAGCGAGATGATGTCGCCATTCTGGATGTGAACCTGGTGCAGCTGGCGTAGGATATCGCCCACCAGTATTTCCATACATTACGCCTCCTGTCCTCATCATAGGACCTAAAGATTAACATATTACAATGATTCATACGTCAAACGAAACATAATACATAAATCGGATAGTAAATTACCGGAAGGTGGCATAGTCTGATGTGTGGCTCGTCGGATACCAGCTTGTGCATATCTGGGTTGACCGACACCATGCATATTACCACCCATCGGGTTTTGTGACGCTTTATAATCAGGCGGAGGCGGCCTCAAATGACCCTGCGTCCCTTGATGCATCGCCTGTTGCGCCCTCATTATTTGTTGTTGCTGCAATAACTTTGTATGCTGTTCTCTGGTCATTCCCATCGGATTCATACCGCTCATGGAGTTCACCATGTTCCCCATTCCGGTGACCATGTTAGGATTGCTTTGAACTATATTGTTAGGAATTCCCATAGACTGCATGTTGCTGATGGATTGCATCGAAGGGCCCATTGATTGACTATTAGCTGGTGACGGTACATTTTGAGTGCCCGACTGCTGACTCATCGGAGATCCGGCACTGCTCATAGGCGATGAGGTCGAAGCCTGTGCTTGCTGTCGCTGCCTTAAAGTTTGTTGTGTGAAGTTAATCGTTTGCGATTGCGATACTGTGTAAGTGTCTCCATTATTAGGTGCTAAAATTTTATGAAGAAAATTATATGATTTGTTGAAAAAAAATTATGTTTGTGAATAATTTTTATTTTACCAGATTGGTGATGAGGTGAAGGTGTATTTTGTTGAGTATTTTGACCAAAATACATTCCTTGTTGAGCTGCCACTGATACATGAGCACCTTGTAACTCCCCACTTAAATGCATATGTTGTCCAGCTGATACCTGAAAACATGAATAAAATATTTTAAAAATATATTAAAATTTATGAGTGGCAACTGTACACAACGAAATTTCAAATACGACGGCAAAAAATATAGTCTTAAAATTAAATGGACAGAATTTTAATCAAAAACAATGAGAGTAAAATGATGAATTGTTAGAATAAAATAATAAATGCTCAGAATTTAACAACGAAAACAATAGGTTATGTTGGGTTGGGGTTCTTAATATTATTCTAACCTTTTCGATTAAAATTATAACCAAAATTGTATTTAAATTCTGACCATTTAAATGGTAGTCAAAAAATATTGACAACTATGATATCCGTTACGATTGGTAACACTGTACGGAATAAAATTCATCGAGAATTAAAAAAAAAAAATCAGAATTGGCAACCCTGCAAAAAGCGCGCCCTGTTGCTTCGCGCCAAAACGTAGACAAAGGGGTGAACCGGGGGCCGGGGGCGAAGGCGAGGGGCGTAGTCCCCACGAGACGGTCTCGAGTCCGTCCCGGCGCCGGCCATTGTCTGCGTCGCGGGTTAACAACCTGCTCCGGATATGCGCGCGGCTCTGGGCGTGTATCTCTCTCTTTACGTGCACTGTCGTTTCGTGTTTTGGGGTTGATGGTAGATTACGCATTCCCATCTAATATTCACATCTCCCATTTTGTATTTACAACCGAATTCAATAGTCATTTGCGCCAATTTCAATTTAAAAAAAAACGATCTAAACAGCGATTCATTCAATAAATTTATATAAAAAAAATCAATATAATATAATTTGTATAACAATAGAATTGTTAATACAGACAAGAACGCGAATCTTCAAATGTAACGGTAACCCGTGCAATTCGACGCGCCGCTCTATCCGTTATACTGGGCGCATAGTTTACGCTAACCGAAGCAGTTTCTAAAAATAATAATAAAAAAACAACATTGCGAATAAATATAAATAATAAAAAAAAACCGCACGAACGGCTCCGTGGCGAAAAGGGCGTTTTGTCGAAAAGTTCAAAAACCGCGCGCACAACAGGTTTTCGGGCCATGGCCGGGGCTTTATCTGTCATTCCGCGATCTATAAAGATCCGACGGATCGATGATGCCGAGATGTTCACTCGTAATCGTGGAAACCAGATGTGTAGATCACGCCGGCGGAGAACAGGTTTTCGGCGTTTTTACGGCCAAGCGTTATTATATTGATACGTTGCATTCCTGATTGATCAGTGCGTTGCGGTGCGGGGAAGTGTATGCACGCGTTTCGGGCTGTTTCGATCGTGTTTTTTTTTTTAATCAATGATGCTCTTTTATATGGTCATATTATGTATTTTTTTTTTATAAAACCGCATGATTATTGATTTAAAGGTTGTTTGATGAAAAAAATGTATTTGAGTAATTTTATTTCAATTGATTGAAAAAAAATTCAAGGTCATATATTTTTTATCTGTATTTATTATATAAAGCTGCATTGTTAAGAAACTGTATACTGATTGACAATATTGTTTGTATTTACTACAAAAAATATCTTATAGATTTACATATTTTGACAAAAGAATATATAAAATTAAAAAAAAAACTTATAAAAACAATTTATATTTTTTTTGTGTTTAAGAAACCGCAGCTCATAAAAAAATTAAAATATTATATTAATCATAATTTACACCATTCGATATATCAAAAATTGGCCAAAACGAAGCACGATTTGATCATAAATAAATAAAAAAAGAAACGCATACAAAAATCAAACTGTGTGGTCTATGTCTCTTGCGACACGAAAATCCTAATTATCTCGAAAAAAAAAATATCAAAAAACGACTCGCCTCTTTAATTGTACTGTGGAGTGAAATATTGGTTTAACCGTCATCAGTCATCTTCGATAATCGGACGTTTCGAAACGATACGTGACTACACACATACAATTATTGATTTTCAAACGACTTTTGGCGGGATTGCGTATCGCTTCTGCGATTGGGTTGGCGCGCGTGGCGTCGCTCAGGTTGGCAGCGCTCGGCCGCGGAAAAACTCGCTCTTCGTCGACAATTTCTTCAGAAATTTCACTTTCGTTCGTCGCCGACTTACACAACCGGTCACGTTCGACGACCGTCACCACGCCGATGTACAAACAATGGGTTAAAACCCTGTGACGGCCGCACGTGGCAGCCGCAAAATCCAAATTCGAATCCAAATCTTATGGGAAAAAACAGAAATAAAATTGTCATTCTTCAATATGGTGATGAAATGCGATTTTTTTAGTGCTTAGTGCCGATTGTTATCGATAGGTGGCGTTATATCCGGAACATATGCGTCGAAAACTATTTTGTTAATAATAGGGATGTGTCATTACTGGTAAACCGGTTTACCGATAAATGGCTCAATTAACAATTCGGCAATTTACCGGTAGATTTTTTTATTTTTTTTTTATATATTTTTGAAGCGTAAATATAAAATGGCGGTAAATATAAAAAACGTTTAAGCGTAAATATAAAATGGCGCTGCTACGATTTCACTGGCGAAATTTCAATTGCGACCAACAGGTGGCGCTATACCCAGAATATATGCGCCGAATTTAAACTGTTTACGTCAATGCTATATGAGTGGAATCAAATTAAAACTTCATTAATGAATTAGAATACAAAATTGCGCAATATCTAGAATATATGCATCAAATTTGAACCATTCTCCGACAGTACTAAATGAACAAAATCTAATTGTCATAACAGTAATTTCACCGGCGTAGTTTCGATCGTGACCCGACAGATGGCGCTATATCACGACTACGTGCGATGCAATCACACACACAAACGCCGAGCAAACAAGATCGAACTGCAATTGAATAAATTAAAACACAAAATGCACAACACAATGGCCGATTTCACCGACATATAGAACAAGGGCGCGTTCGCGTCCTCGTCTAATCCGATGTAAACAAGAACAAAATGGTGAACGAAAAAAAAACGCACGTTCGCACAAATAAACACGCGTACATAGAAACAGAAAAACACACAATCGCGAACGCGGACCGAAAATAAAATAAATAGGCGCCGGATGACATTGAAAATCGGCGCGTACACGTTTTCAAATTGCGCGTTTTTGCGAAAGTACTGATTTTTTTTTGGCGAAAATGTTATAAGCACGCAGACGAATCGGTATGCAATTTCGATATCTGAGATCGTTGGGAAAGGCCTCTTCGATACGCTATCGAAAGGTAGCTATTTATTGACCGCGTCATTTGCGGCTTAACTTAGGATGCGCATATTAATGTGTATTATTGATCATATATGTATAGCGGGATGTGCACGCGTCGTGTGTTTAATGTTACATTTCCGATAAAGAATGTCAACGATGTGTTTACAGTTAAAAAAAAGTTTTTTTATCTAACACGATTCTGAAATAACATTATCTGTGCAATGTTGCGGATTCTATGAAATCTGGATTGTTTCAAAATAAAAAAAAAAAAACTAGTTTCAGATAAAAATTTAACAATATTACAGTTTATTTTCAAAACAACTTTTCAATGATTTAATTTAAAAAATTAAATACGTGACCGTCACGTACGTTGAAAGTTATACTGAAACCCTACAAATACTAAATAAATATCCTAAAATTTATTCATATTAAAAAAACCTTTATAAAACTGATCTACTTATACAAATCTAATACCAAATCACTAAAACAAATGCAACGAAATCGTTATGAATATTCTTATTGCGTTCTACGTTTCCTTTCATACAACTAAAAAAGTGAATATTAAATCCTCAAGAAACATAAAACTCTTATCCACACACAAATCTAGCACTAAAGTGACTGATCAAAGTATTAAAATACTTTCGTAGCCGATGACACAAATATGTGTCATGAAAAATTTGCAAGATTTTGGTTTACAAAATATTGCGTTAATTTTGGGACACTTTGTGTCTTCGGCTGTCTGTGCAAAAAATTTTCGTGACACAAATTTGTGTCATCGACCAAGAAAGAATCGTTACATACGAATAACGAAATCGTAACGTTATACGTTTCCTTCTATATGACTAAAAAAACTTCAGATCAACGTCAAATCCTCCAGAAATATAAAACACATCTTCACATACAAATCTTGTATTAAAATTCCTGATTTCCAAGAATCAAAACCATCGTTACGTATAAGTACAACGAAATCGTTACATCGTTTCTCGTTTTCTTCTATTTCAAGCTAAATGTCCTGTTAAAACAAGACTAGGTATATTTAAGTACAATTTACAAACTTCGGTGCTTATGCAACCGACGGACGCCAATATACCGCTCCGATACCAACAGTTTGCGATATTTAACAAGTATCGCCACAGCTCGATAGATGGCAGTCAAACTGACAGTTGGCTGTCAAAATGACTACGAACCGCGACGACTGTGGATTATAACAATTGTTGGACGGAAAATCAAGGAAACGTCAAATGTCTATTCAAGTGACAGATTTTATTCAGTATAACCTCAAATGTCGTTGCCCAAAATTACGTGACGTGTTCACCAGTTGGGTACTGCTTGTGATTTTATTGTGAAATATACTATTCATACTGCTTATAGCATAGATCTATGATTTAATGTTTATGATTTACAAGTGACAATCTCATTAATGACATATTGTAACTCGCGTGTAAAATATACAAATATTATGACAGAAATCCCTTCGAGACCATTCTCAACGACATATCTATAAAGTAAATGGAACAAATTAAAAAAAGTGATTCCAATTTCAAATATCGTAACCACCGAGATATATACGCGATTGCGATTGAGCGAGTCCATCTATGCGATACTTATTTAAACGACAAACTGTTGGTTTTCGAGCGGTAAGTCGGCGTCCGTGCGTTGCACTAGCACCCAAACTTCAACATCAAACCCACCAGGAATATAAAACCCATCTTGTACCGAGGTGCCCGACATCCAAAATAACAAAAACAATCGTTACATACGAACGCAACGAAATCGTTGCGTTTCCCTCCGTACACAAACACGACACAACATCAAATCCACCACAAAACAACCATCGAAATCACCAATCAACAGTCGCGAGAAGTGCACCACGCACGTGTTCCGCTCCCGACTCGCATCTGGCCTCTCGGCGTGTATACGCGCGAAGTGGCATAAGCCCATATATCCACGAATGTGCCGAAGCCGCCTTTGTCGCCGGTGTACATACACACATGCGCCGGCTCTTTATAAATAGACGGATGACATAACCGACCCGATCGGTAACAATCTCACGGAGAAGTGAATAAATTACGTACACGATGTGTTAAAAGGTGAGATTTTCCGATGGAAAGTCGAGGGTTTTTCAGGAGTTTTGAAGGTACGGTTGTATTGAATGAGGGCCGTTTTGCGCTCGGCAACGGACATGTGGATTAAACATATGAACATGTACGATAGGGACACGGGAGAGAATTAGTTAATTGAATTCTATCGTTCTCCACAATAGGGGCAAAGCCGGTGTTGAAATGTTCAAATGGATTTTTGTTAATAAATAATTATTTACAAATATCATGATTAAACTGTAAAGATTTTTTATCGTATTTCGAGTAGACAAAATTTGAAACGCGGGGTCAATTCCCGACACACATCCGCTAGAAAAAGATTCGAATCGAAATTAAAATACAAAAAGAGGTCTTTGTGGATGAATTCAAAAAAGCGGAGATCGAGATAACGCATTATACCATTCGGTATTGACACCTTGAACTCTGTCGAATCGCTGAACGCGTCCCATTCGAATAATAAAATGCATTAAACATTATCGAAATAATACTACACCGACAACGAAAATATGCGAATTCGTAATGGCGGTAAATAAAATAAATACAGTATAAAAAAAAAATTCGAGAACAAGTGACATTTCGCACGGCGAAAACCTCCCATACGTGACATTTGAATCGAAGCCTATTCGGCCCATATTTTTTCGAAAATTTTCGTTTTGTACATTTGGGTCACACGGAGGAAGTTCCACGTGAACTTTATTGGACTTGAATACATTATGATTGGCCGCGATTAACGACAACGTTTGTTCTTCGCCATACGTGTTTTTTTTTTCAAACTGAAATCATTGTCAGTCAGAATGACAGGAAACCGATGACGTTTATGCAAAACGGGAGCATTAGAAATCGAACGAACATCCAGGATGTTTGAATATCGAAATCAATGGTATGCACGCGGATATGAGGTCTGGGTTAACTCCGTAAACGACAATTAATGTTAAATTTATGTAAAGATTCGTATACTTACAAAATAAAACGACTAATTATGTATGAACATGTTCGGTGTTGCGAATTTGCAATAATAATAAAAAAAATAGATGTCTGAACGGAGACGACCTTGATTTTCACTTTTGGTGCAAATATAAAACGGACATTTTGCACAACACAAAAAACCGAATATATACGCAATTTCGCGACGGATCGTTAGATTCCCGCCAAGGTCCTCGGACACATCCCTATCGAATGTCCTCAAATCGTTTGAATAACACAAGTCGTTTGCCAATTGCCCGTGACATCGTCCGGATGACTAATTAACGGAGCGGAGAGATGAACGCATCGAATGTTTTGTGGATAACGTTCATTTCCATATTGCACATGTGTGCCTGTCGATTTCGAAAGTGGTTTAAGTATCGGTCGTAGGTTTGGGAAACGTAGCGTCTACGTGAATAAATCGGTCAAAGTATACAAAATTTTCGATACAAAAAATAATTGCTTGAAAAAATATGAATTATATCGCAATGACAAGACGAGTGTTCGTGTATGGTAATTGAGCGTTCCGTGTGTTTTAAACATTTTCCAAACAATATAACGCATTATTTACGACATTACACCGAAGATAAACTCCGGTTTTCGAACGAATTGATAATTTCAACGACCGTACCTTGAAACGATCACGAAAAATCATTAGTCAAAAGCCTATCGTCGGAACTCTCAACCCAAATAACTTCGATGATAAAAAAAATAGTTTTCGAACGGACTAAAATAAAAATAGGCAATGTTTTTCGAAACAGACATAGCAAGAGATTATTTCAGTTATGTAATTAAAAAAAGTGGCGCGATAGTGTCGAATTTCGCTAAAAATAATGGAAGAGCGTGATTGTTTTATCGCCGTTTTTATTGACCGAATTAAATATTACAAATTGTTTTGCGGCCGCCGTAAAGAGCGATAAACAATTTGTCAATTTTCAAACGAAATTATAGAATTTTTTTTTTTCAAAACGATATCACGAACCGTCCATGATGATTTTGTAGTTTTTAAAAATAATCGAACCCGACGTCCTTGAACACACTTACACATAATCATTCGAATGATGCACTTTTAAAACGGCGCATTTTCGAAATTTCATACAACAATCTCGCGTACACGTTCATTTTTTTTATATTTCTAGATCGGCACTTGCATAATTCACCTTTTGATTCGAATAATAGAAACTTGTTGTTTGCGCAAGAACCGAGTCATTATATGGGCGTTTCAGATTACAAATGATGATTCACGAACGTTGTAACGTTTTGAAAATTCGCATACGGCGATAAGGAATGGTAGACTCGATGATTTTTTGTTTGTATTCATGAAATATTTCGGTTCATTTGAATAAATCGATTGGTACGAAAACGGTAAACCATATTAGGTATCCGCAAGTGCATCAGATGTGTCCGTAAAAGGAAAACGACCGGTCACGACCGCTATGCAGTTTGTGTGACGTCACACGCGCATGCGTGACGAATTATTATTGAGTGCAATGAGGGTAAAAATGATGTTCGAAATCAAAATTGAAAAAAAAGTATTCGAAGTCTTCATACGATATCAGATGTTGAAGACGATTTTAAAAGTTTTGAGCGTTTGTAAGGGAAACTTTTATAGGGGCGTTAGTGTGAACCGGAAATTAAAGGAATTTCAAATTACGTTTTTTGTTGTGATAATTGTTCGTCGTGATAACGATAATATTCATTAGCCGGAAATATGAAAATAATCGATTTTATATTCAATGGAATTATCATTATTTAGAAAAATTGAACTTTTTTGATTCTTTAAGCAATCGGAAAATTTTATATAGTTCGAAATTTTATTTTTAATAATGACTTAATATACATTTCCTTAAATCAATATCATCATTATAATGTCGATTTATAACAAGGCCTTATCAATACATAATCAGAAGTTGTGAAATATATTTTTCCTTATCACATGTTTCCAATATGATAAGGAAAATTTTACTCTTAAGAAATTTAAATATTGAAAACCATTCCTTCTAAATGACCAATTACCATTTATCGATCACATTGTGCGTAAACTCAACTTTTTTATACAATATAACGCAAACCTAAAAACCGTATATTTTTCCTTATATTAAAAAGAAAGTTACTTCCCATTTGAATACCGAAATCGTCATAATCAAAACTAACGACACTTGTAAATCAAATTTATCTAATAACTAGCGATAGTTACCTGGCGTTGCTCGGGTTCCTGATTCCCGTTGTGAACACGCGTGTACCGCGTGTATGCGTGTACACACACTGGTGTACCGATTGCACTAAATTGTTGTTAAATTAGTTGATTTAATTATATTTTACTTCAAAAACATATTGAAAACAAAATGCCCCTGATTTTATGCAACCTTCACAACACAACTGTCGGGCGGATTGCGCAGTGTACCGTAATTTTTTAGCTTTTATTTAAGAATTTCCCTATTATTTTTCTTCATAAACCATCCCTTAGTTAAAACGAACAAAAGAAAAAAATAAATACACAAATCGGTCGAGCGGTTTTTGAGTTTTGTCCAAACCAAATACCTGCCATGATTCATTTTTATATATGTACTAGTGTATAGGCCCGATGTTAATAACATCGGCTGTGGATTTGTTAAGAAACGGAAAACGATAAAATGTGAAAACCCGATTGTGTGAATCCAAAATGTGTTCCCCATTTGAATATTTTATATTTAATTAAAAAAAATTGTAATAGTTCATTTGATATTTGTTTGTTACATATAAGCAAAGTCAGAGGTAATAAGCATCATATTATAGACGTTAACTGCATACGCATATTACTGTAAAAAGTCGCGAGCGTCATCGACACAAATACACAGACACAAATAAATCCGCTTTTATATATAAGGGATCAAAT
Organism: Hydropsyche betteni; assembly: GCA_028571205.2. Lineage (NCBI taxonomy): Eukaryota > Metazoa > Arthropoda > Insecta > Trichoptera > Hydropsychidae > Hydropsyche > Hydropsyche betteni. The sequence continues at coordinate 6,601,540 of JAOXNN020000006.1, forward strand.
GATCGTGCTATTTTGAAATTTTTAGCGGATTGTGTTGTACGGTCTACTGTAGGTGTGTACTATTTTCATTTAGGCAAATGTTTAAGAACCAGACAGCGTTGTCAGATGTAATCTGAAAACTGTCGAATTACGTTTACAGCAGTGGGGGCGAACCTTTTTTCGAACGCGTGTCAGAATTTCTAATATCATATTTTTTACTGAGAATCAAATAACATTATCGTATCTAATCTGAAAACCGTCGAATTCGGTTTATAACAGTGGCGATGAACCTTTTTCGACCATGTGCCAATATTTCCAAATATTATATTTTTTACTGTTGTGAGAACCATACAGCATTGTCAGATCTCATCTGAAGACCAACGAATTACGTTTCAGTGGTGATGAACCTTTTCTCGATCATGTGCCAATATTTCTAAGTATATTATTATTAAAAAATTTGATTTCAATCGACTCGCTATTTTTCAATGGCGTTTTATATTTAAAAAAAGTCTAATTTCTTCAATACAATCGAAAAATGTTCAAAAAAAACTTTTCTATGACTTAACCA
>JAOXNN020000006.1:6602186-6663150 GCA_028571205.2 Hydropsyche betteni
AAAATTAATTATTAATTAGAGACATCTATCGAGCTTGAAATTAATTAATTAATTAATTAAATATATATCTAAAAAAAAGGAATTATCGGAAAGGGTTCGCAGCTCAGTGGTATCGTAACGAAACTGTCATACCAGAGGTCCCGGGTTCGAATCCCGGTCTGGCTTTTAATTCTGGTTTTTAATTCGAAAAAACGATCGTAGATCATTTCAAAGTCGCGAGCGTCATTGTGATACACAGACAGACAGACAGAAATCCGCTATTATATATAGGGGATAGGGGATATGGATTTAAAAAAAAACTAATACCAATCCATTTCAGTTGACCGCTTTATAATTTTTGCAGCGTTTTTTTTTCCTATAACGTAAATTTTTTCAAATGCATTCAAATTCAAATTTTTTAAATTTGTTCGAAATGCATTTAAAAGAAATAGTCAACACGTAAAAAATCTCAAAGAAAGAAAAATGAAATTTTTTCAATTATTGATTTTCCTTCAAATCAAAAAATAAAATTTAAAAACCTTAACCCCATATAACGTCTCCCTCTATAACGTAGAACCTATCTAGACATTATAAGGGGATTCACTAAAATCTTTCAAAAATATAATCAAAAAAATTAAAAATCCACCCGAAAAACTCACACCGAAAATGGCCGCTTTATATAATAAAAACTCAAGAGATATAAAAACGGCCAATTTTCTCCCTTTCGGAGCGTCGCCGAAATTCGCAAAGATCTTCGATTTTTTTCACGTATCAGATCCCCACACTGCCGATCGGCATTTTTACATAATAAAGCCTCCATCCTGAGACGCGTCTATCCATCTACATACAACAGGGGAGCGACACCGTTCCCATGATCGATTGATGGCCCGCCGAACAGAACGGGTGAAAAGTGTCGGGAAAATGGGCCCGAATTAATCCTCGTTTACCTGAGTGCGTCGCGGAAAAATTACGCCGAAACAAAAAGGGGGCATTAAAAAGGAAAAGCCTGGAAAAGCGGCGAAACGGGGGTGGGTTGTCTGCGAAAATTCGCGCCGCAATTTCCCGCGGATCCGTTCGGTAGTGTAGGTTTTTATATATATTTTCAAAAAAAAGACGATTTAATGTTCGGGGCTGTGTGCGTTTTCGCGAAATAAAAACGGCGAAAAATTGCGACCGCAATAAATAAATAAAATACAGGACAACGCTAATCTACGATAGCTATTTCAGTTTTTTTTTTTGCGTATGATATTTCTCTCGGTGCGCTTTTGAATATTCAAACTCGAGCTTTCGCAGCGGTGAAATATATTATTAAAATTGTGAAAAATATTCAAATTTTATATCGCGGCGTTGTAATAAATAATCTGAATTAACGGCGCTGATTTATTAGGCATTATATAATCATTAGGATATATTTAAATGTGCGCAGTTAAAATATAGGGTTAAACGCATATGAAATATTAGTCTCATATATTTTGTATGACCACTTTGTAACCGTGTATTTGCGTTGTAGCATTATCCTATTAATATTGTTACACGAATAGTTTATTTTGAATCTGCATCCGACTGTATAATACAATGCATTCTGTCTTCTATTTATCTGTATTATTCAAACAATTTCGTATTCAAACTATCAACATATCATAATTAATAACCATAAACGTAATTGAAAAAAAAATTACCTACTAAAATTCGTACTGAAGTCAAAAGTTTTATCAACAACAAAAAATCAGCGACAATTTTTTCATACAAAATTATCACCACAACAATTCCGTCAGTACAAAATGAAAAATTCTATGAAAAAATAAACATTTAATCAACATTTTCAAAAATAACGGCATATTTGAAGCCTTCAACGTGCGCGACGTCGCGAATTGAAACACGTCTCGGCAAATTCTGAAATTCCAAAACACCGACGTTCGTTTCAGCTCCTTTTTCAGCGGAGCTTTCGTATCGGTTTCCTCTCGCGTGCATATATCGCCTCCCTGATTACGTGCAGGGAACGAAAAGGACTGGAAGGATTCGAAGGAAAAATAAAAAAATGAAAAGCGGGGTGAAAAGAAGGCGCGAGAGAATAGAGTAGTCTGGTCTCGCGTCTTTTTCCGCCTCTCTTTTTTGCGGGTTTTTTCAGACATTCTTCGAAGATAATTGCGATGTGACAATGGTGCGGTTTTAATTTAAAAAAAAACCATCGCATGAACTGTGCGTTATGATTTGAATCTGAAAATATAAGATTTTTTATTACAAAATTATTTTTTTATCGTATCAAATATATGCCGATCAAATTCTTCGATTGATAACAATTTTTCTTTTTCAAATCTTTTCAATGTATATATTTACATATTCATTATTTCTAAGAAACACACCATCTATATATGTACAATTAATTAAAAATTATTCGCTAAAAAAAACTCTCTTATGTTGAAATTTTCGCGTCACATACGTTGCGTTTTTTTAGCGATTTTCCGGTCTCGACAGAGTTTCCGCTCGAGAAACTCATTCTGTATGTGTCGCATCACCCAAAGGTTTATTATTCTGAATTTTCGCTTCAGGACGAACGACAAAATAGAACGAGCCGAAGCCGAATGCAATATTTCAATCTGACACCATAATATTAAACGACGCCCGCCATGAAAACGGTCAATATTGAACCGCTGATGCATTTTTGCCCGGCCTTTTTCCTTTCCGTCATTCGGAGCAAGTTTCAAAATAGGTTTCGATTTTTTTTAATGAATGTTGGTGCTTGACAACTGATTGCACTTCAATGAGCTCTACAACGAACCCGTGCCGAGTACACATTAAAGCCTCGAAGGGTAAAAAGGGTTGGGTTTTTTATTCTCGATACTGCACGAATGCATGCGAGTCGGTTAATATACTCGTGTATACTGTATTATAGAAAATTGCTTTTTTTGTGTATGCTATTCGTTCTGAAATGAAAACTTTCCATTCTTTATTGATGGTTTAGTATTGCATTTTATTATATACTGCTTAAATATAAATACATCTGGAAATAGAGATAAATTATAAGCAAACTGAAATCGTAAAGTTTGAGATTAGAAACAAAAAAAATAACTTAAACCAAAAAATTTTTATTTTTATGTTTTGAAACAGTTTCATAAATATCACATGATCCTAAGGATTATTATTTTATATTATTATAATCTCTCTTTCATTTTTCATTAAAAAAACCGCATAAAAACAAAACCTACTTCAACGAAGCGTTCTTCTGAAATTACACACGAAAAGCTTCCCCAAATATTTCCCAAAACAACTAAAATAATTTAATTTAATTAAAATACTAAAAACCCGTTTATCATAAACTAAGCTTGCATTTCCCCGAAAAACTAATCCGACAAAAATAAACAAGAACCGAATTATCCCACGTCCTCCATCGATCCGCAACGCGAAACTCCACCTTTTCTTCCATCCCCCGCATTCGCAAAGGGCACACGTCCCTTCAGCGCAAAAATATAATATATTTGTTTTGGCTCCGCAAACACAAAGCCCTCTAGCCAGGTAGGGCAGGTCTTGCTAATCATAGAAAAATAACTGGCCCTTTTATTTTCGCTTCGCATACATTCCGCGCGGTTTGCTCTCTCCGTTGCAGATTTACATACTATATTTGTTCGCCGGTGCCGCGTCAAAGGAGGTTTGGCAATTCGCAAAATCGTTTAGCTTTGTTTGATGAAAATGATTTCGATTGACTTTTATGTTTGTTAATTGTTCATTTGAGTTTTCGGAATCGATGTGATTTGATTGTTCCTGGGAAAATAATTTTTAGTTAATTGAATTTTAGTATTAAATCTGTTTATCTTGGATTATTTATTTTATGATAGTAATCAGATAATTTTTACAAACTTGGCGAACTTTATATAAAAATCCAATGGTTTGGGATAAATTTAAAAAAAAAATGATAGGTTATGTTATTTAGGACATTTTAAATCAAACACACCTTATTTAAAAATATCCTGAGTTTTTTTTTTTTTATTTTAAAAAAATCTGAAATCTCACTGTTCACTAATAATTCCCAAATGAAAGATAGAGGATAAAAGATAATTTCTACAATTTTATAAGCAGTCCTAAACAATATGTACGTGGAGGGATCAAAAATTTCGTCCTTCGGTTTTGTTTTTGTTCCCTAGTTTTTAGAATCGGATAGATATCTGCATTTTTGGTACATCAATCGAAAGGGTTTTAAATAGAAATGTTTTGAAAATATTTGAAAACTTCAAACTTCGTTTTTTTTTTCAAACAAGAAATACCGAAAAACTCTAGTTTTCTTTTACTTCAGAATTTTTTTGATAACTAATCATGTTTTTCTGATGGTTTTTTGACGATATTTGTTTTTATTTCTTTCAATAAACAAAGAAATAATGTTTATGTTTCATATTTTCTTTAATTTAAGAATTATTAGTATGCAAGTGTGAGATTTCAGAATTTTCGTTAAAAATCAAAAAAAAATAGTAATAACTCAAGAACTATGATACTTTGGATTAAGGTACGTATAGCTTAAAATTTTCCAAATAACATGACCTATCATCTCTCAAAAACTTATCTTAGGCTTTTAGACCATCCTGTATAACTGAAATTGTTTTCATAAAATATTATTATTATATTTTTTTATGTACGCTTTGAAAAAATAAATGCTTAAAGCTTCTTTACGTTACAAGGAATAATAATGCTCATAATTTTACGTACATCTAAACACCAATAAAAATAATATAACATGCCTTAAAAGTCATATTATAATTCCTCGTAATACCTTCATTTTATACATTTCATATTCTTTTCTTTTACCAAAATTTTCTTTAGGATCATGACGAATCAGACTTCATTTTTTTCTCAGACCTTCGAAAGGAAAAGAGAGCTTAATTTTTTTTATATAAACGATCTTCCTTTTTGACTTGTATCAAATTAAATTAAATTAAATAATACACATTATATATGCCGATACTTTCGGGGGTCAAAAAACACTTAACACGAGCGTCGCGTCCTTATCTTCAGCTGCATCCAGCTTCGAGCACATGAAAAATAAATAAATTCTGTACGTGTTGTACACGTGAGAGTTCTTAGCAGCCGTTTCAGACCCGATTTCGCTCCGCAGTCACGCACCGTTATAAATACGGACTAATGAAAACGGCGGGAGATTCAAACAACTTTCGACTGCCCCCGTCGGGGGTGGAGGATGAGCCGAGGGGTAGTTAGCACTGTTCGGGGGGTGGATATTGCGATTCTAAAGCGACGCTTTTAAAGTTCAGGTTTGCTGATAAATATTGGTCTTTTCGGGTGTAATCGGTTCGATTTGTCGACGGGACGTGTGTCGCTGGAAAACGGGATTAGTTTCTGAGACCCGAAAATGTTGCGGAAACGGTATGTAAATGTTTTCTTATGCAGAATGTGGAAACGTGAGTTTTCTGAAAGAAAATATGCGTCCTTGGGTGGCGTTTTTGAAAGAGAACTTTACCTCTTTTCTAAAAATTGTAGTTTGAAACTTTTAGACGGGATATCGTCGTGTCTGGTGCATAAGGTCGTAACGTCTCAATTGCGGCTGCTTTGCTTTTATGTCCTTTCTCTGGATGGAACTGTTACGTTTTTACGTGCATACAAAGAAAAATCATATCGAAAACATCCGCGCTGTGAAATAAAAATAAATTTTTATCACGCCGTTTAAAACGGGGAACCAAATTAAATTTTCACCCTCGTATAAACGGCAATAAATTGATTTATTTTTTGTATAGCGTGAAAACGCTCGTATGCACGCTTTTTCGTTTTTTTTGGTACAAGCTCACGTTTTACCATTTTATTCATTCAACCAGAATTTATAAAACTGTCATTTGTAAATAGTATTTTTAAAAAAATTGTATCAATTCGATTTTTAAATGAAAAAAAAAATATTTTAGGAAAAAAATACTTTTTTATTAATCTGAATATTGAAAAATTACTATGACAAATGTTTTCATATCAACAATACACTTTAATATTCATTTTATTGATAATTTGGTACTAATAGATTTGAAACTGAATTGAATTTTGTTTTCCTAACCGAATACTTGGGGGCAACTAGGGGTTAAATTAGGTTAGGTTAGGTTAAGAAAACAATTCAGTTCTGTCTCAAACCTAGTAGCACCGATTATTTTATTCGTTATTCAATACGTAATATTTAATTCGACAAATATAAATAACCTCAATATCAAACTTCATATAAATATTAATTAATACAGTAAAATGATAAAGTGACACAAAGTGCGCGTTATTTTGATTTATATTCCCGACAAGCGTTAAGCGAGCGTTATCTACAACAATCACTCGTCAACGGGCCAAAACTTGAAAATTCTGCGAACGTTCAAAGTGGTAAAAACAAACTTCAGTCCGAGAAATCAATTTTATACTTACATCGAATTAGCAGCCAGTACCGGATAGCAGTTACGGAGAGAAACAAAGTTTTTCTTTACGAGCGGGCCGGGATTCGTCCTTATCGCCGCTCGTCCCATCTTAATCCCGATCCTTAAGGATGTTGCCGAGTAAGAGGCGATGGATTAAGTTATCTAAAACGGCCTGAGCGCAAAAATTCGGCCCAGTCGAGTAATTGGCGTAGAATACAGTCAAACGAGCTTAACGAAGTGGGTGCGGCGCAAAGTAGCCCCACACTCCGCTCGCGAAGGGCAAAGTATACCCACACCCTGTCCAAAGAGGAAAATATTACACTTGTCGAAACGACCGAAATTCGAATTGGCCTCGTTAAATACCGAAAGTAGAAATCGAACTTTAAACCGAGAAGACGTCTTTGCGAGATAAAATTTTGTGGAAGTGAAATTTATACCGAAAATGAAATTAACGGCCGTTTTATCTGCGAACTGAGGGGCTATTAAAAATGTCGATTTGTTTAATTAGAATGATTGATTTAGTCGATCAACTCGAATCGTTGTAAGAAACCGTTTATTATAATTTTGATTGTGGTTGTTGACTTTAAGTATTTGAGTTACCTGAAACGATTTTGAAGATTATTCAACAGATTTATTCAAAAAACATGTTTTCACATTCATGCATTTAAATGGTACTGTGATCATTCAAATAAAGCTTACTGCAGAGCGAAAACCGAAATACCAAAAGAGAAAAGCACGAAATGAAAGTACTCCAATATCCACTATTGCCAACTAAAAAAAAAAAAAACTGGAAACATTTTCGTGAATACAATTCGGCCCATTGTTGCTAAAATGCACATGCACTCGTATTTTGCGCATATTTTACCCGTAAAACTTTTATCTTTCATTACTTTTAAAACTAAAGTTCGTTAGATTTTTTCAATTCACACTCATTTTACTAATTGCTTAGGTTAAATGCACATTTATTTTATATAATTCACTTTTATATTGTCCTCCATTGCAAAAATCAGCATTTTTCTTTAACAGAAAAACGCTAAGAATCACATAATCCCAAACCAATCATACATAAATACATCATATTATATTTCAACATCCGATACTTTACCCGACCGACTTTATGCTTCGTCTAATCGCCCAATATTCACGATAAGAAATTAGTAACCAAAGCACACTTCCACAAATCGTATCGAGAAGAATTATACTCGACCCGCAAATACCAACCATAAATCTTGTGCCGATATTGCGAGATCCACAATCTGGATCTATGGAGATACCATAACCTCTAAATCACCGATCCCAAAAGAGATAGGGTTTCGGGATCTACACCATGGTTTACCCTTGAAAATCGTCTGCATTTATCATACGAATGAAAGGGCATCAATTCGACGAAGCATATTATTGTGGCGAAAGCATTGTCTGGGAAACGAAGTTTTGATATATACGTTGGCGGGTCGAGGAAAAGGCCTGAAGGACCTCAAATCGCACGGTACATTACGAGGGGCGTTCTGAAAGTATTCTGGGGTGCTTTTTATTTTATTTTGTTTTATTGATCGTGTGAAAATGTGAATTTGATAAGATTGTGGGAAAATTAAATTTGTATTATTTAATTCTTAGTACTCGATTGATAATATAGTGGCACCCAACTAAAACTTTGTTCTTTATTCAGTACCAAATTTGCACTCATATTTTTGTTTATGATGAAATTCATTTTTTACAAATCAAATAAACGTTGTATTGATGGTGAATTATAAAATAGGATATATTCTATTCTTTATATTTTAGTACCTAAAATATATTATAATACCTATTGTAAGATAGTTATCTTAATTTATAATAATTTATAAAACTTAAGAAAACCAAAAAAATCATCGTATATTATTTTATAAAAATCTCAAATTTCCACCGAGTTCCTAGCGCAATCCGTTATTAAAATAGCTTGGATGTTAATATAAATATTTTTAATAAAAAATCTGTATTTAAATCTAAATCTATACTATTTTCACTGAATACTGGGTTATAAAATATAACATAACCATATATTGTTAATATGAAGCTATTTAAACAAGGAATAGTAAAAAATCACCCTTTGGATAATTAACCTTCACTTTTCAACAAAAAATAAAGTAAACATCAACGGATGTTCAATTATGTTAAAAAAAAAATTATTCGATGAAAATATTGATAATAATCATAATGCATTCACAACAATGGTTCAAATTCAAAAATTCAAATTAGATTTTCTTTAAAAAAATGAAATCGTTCGATATTTTACAAGTATGTCTCATGCAATAAAATAAAATGAATAGTCTTAATTTTCAATTCAAAAACTTATTAAAAAGCCCTCTCCATAATATACGTCATGTCGAAGTTTGCCTTTGAATACCTTGACTTTACGGCCCTGCTGGAGCAATTTACATCCCTCTCCGGATAAATGAAATACGTGTCGTATTGATTGTCGCCTTTTTACCGAACACACAAAACGTATGATATTTTTTTACTGTTACCCTTTCATGTGCTATTTACGAAACGGGCAATTTTCCCACCCTCCGAAATCAGCCCCATAAAAATTCGATATACACCTCGAATCGCATGGAAATTCACTTCGTCCTTTTCTCTTAACGATTTATCAACGACCGCCTCAATAAGGCCAAGTTATAATCAAATATTCAAAAGGTTGCCGCGAAATTGTATCAGCACTCTAATTGGCTCTATGTCGGTCACCTTTGACGCCCGAATTTGCATTTTAAGACGTTTTAATTGACGGCCCGATTTCATTATCGTGATTTATTCTCGTCTTCGACATTGTGTACGCTTTTTGGTGTCAAACAAACGAACAATTAGCCCAGTATCTAGAATAAATCTTAATTATTTCGGATGTGAAAGCGGCGATGGAAATGAGATTTGTTTTCGAAGAAAAATTACGTGATTCGATGATAAACTTTCGATACGGTCGACTATTGCATGGGGAGTTACAAAGCTGGAACGAAAATATTTTCATGTTTATCCGTCGCAAATTAAGAGGCTTTTATTACTCTACACCTGTGCTACGATATAAGCAATATAAACGTAGAAGAAATTCAAAGGAAATTTATTAAATTTTATTCAAAAAAGTAAATAGTAAATATAAGAAATTGGAAAGGATAGAAATGTAAGAAAACCTTCTTAAAATATTGCGAAAGTTTCGCGTTCATGAAAAATGCATCTTCGTGAGAATTTAGTATAATTTAATTTTGAAAATGATATTTTTAGTGTTTCGAAGTACGCAATTTTTCTTCAAAGAAAACTCCATTAAACGAATGAATTTTTCTTACTGTTGAGTTGCGGAAAAACGCGCATAAAAAATTCTGTAAAAATCGCGACACGGGCGTATGTGAATTTTTTGCAATTTTTCCATTAGTTTTATCCTTGAGTACCGCCACTCCATAAACTCATTTCCATTTTATGGTAATACAATACCGTAAAATACGCCAGTCGCGAGCGCTTCGAGAGCTTTTAACTTGTTTTCGTTGTTGTGTTCGAAAAAGTCTACTTTTCCCGCCCATCTAGCCCTGCATATTAGTCGAAAGTAACCAAAAAAAATGAACTTTTCAACTCGATTATGGTTGAATATACTAAACCAACCAATGAAGTATAAATTAAATTTAAATGAATTTTCAAAAGTTTGATTTATTATAATACATAAATGACACTAATTATTCTGTAATATACGAATGTTATACTATTACAAAATATACCAAATATTTTGTTTAGTAAAAATATTGTCTAAGATAGTAACCGTAGTTGATAGATTAAAACAGTTAATGCTTTAAACATTTTTAACCATTGTTAAAAAATGAATTGAACCGAAGCTTCACCTTATTCTTCCGGTTAAGGGTAGGTTTAGCTTTACCCACTAAGAGTTATGGTTATTGGGCAATAACGCCATGTGCGGTTGCCGCAATGTGGAGTTGCGAAAAAAACAATTCATGTGAAATATAATATGTGAAACGAAATTATGAACGGTGGTAAAAATGTCAAGGCAAAATGAAAACCTTCGACAGATTAATGGGGCCTAGCGATGTGTCGGGTTTCAAACAAACAATCATTCCGCGTTCAAGTTTTGATTGCAATTATTTCGAATTTTATTAAGATCATATTTTCATTTTGGAAATATGATCTTAAATAATAAATTAAATTTATATTAACTTTTCTTTATTGTAAATAACTATGAATCGTCGTACAGCGAAATGAAAACCGGTATTGCATTTCAAAGCAAACAGAAACTATGAAAACTTTAGTTGATCAGGCACAACGAAGGAAGCTCTAATTAAAAATGGGTGAAGTTTATTCTACGTTAAAAATAAAATAAATTAACTGAAAGGAAGAAACAAAAAAAAAAACGATGAAAAATCACACCGGGAGCAGAATGAAACTATAAAACAGCGGTTTGCTTAACCACGCAAAGTAAACGGAGCTTGTCGGCGAGGTTTAAAATTCATAACGGTCTAGCTTTTATTATTAAATATATACCTGGTTTATTTATATCTTAATGGTTGTGTATGCTGTTTACTTTCTCTTGTGTGCTTGTAACAATGGAAGGAAAGCAAAAAATGTATAGATTTTAATTGGGTCCTATAGTTGTTTTCTTCTTGTGAATTAAACGAGTTTCAAAATATGTGTTTTATTTATTACAAAACATATCTATCAATCACATTTATTTATTTTTAAATTTTTAACGAATGCTTATTTTGCCAAAAATACAAATTATACCTTAAATATTTTTATAATGAAATTTTTATTACTGTATATCCATAACACTAGATTATATAACATTACACATCTCATTAAATTGATTTCCAATTTTCGATAATTAACGGATTGCGACCTTTTCCAATCAATCTCTAACATATTAAACATTACAACCAGATTAAATTTAATTAAAAAGCATACGATCCAAAATCAAACGCTTATGAATCTAATTCGAAAATCGGTTAATGGTTCAAACGTTCAAATGGGATAATTCTTCAATTATATTATAAATGATCAAAAGGATAAAAGTAAACCTATTCACATCTGATTCTCATGTTAGTGAAAATTAAGGTTTTTATCTTTTAGAATTAGCTAAGGTACTTTAATTAATACATATTACGTTCGAAATCGACTAAATCGTTAAATATGAAATGACGAAAAAATATAATGTGGAACTGAAAGATTTTTCGGGTCATCGCTTTATTTCATATTTCTGGAAATTTTCTATGAAAAAGGTTGGCTACCGGATGAAGGGCTCCGAATTCCGAGGACCAAACATCGCTTTCGGGGCGTTTAATTAAAGTCAGGCCCTTTTCGGTGCTGGAAAGGTCCTTTTGGACGTAGTGGTACGCGTCCATCACCTGCTAAAGGAAAAAGGAACGGAACAAAGGAAGTAGTGCTCTAACTCTTTTAATAAAGTAGAAAACGATCTTAGTTTAGGTCTCTTAAAAACTTTAAGTTTTAATTTAAGTCCGCTGCTTATTTTTAACATATATAATAAAGTTTCAATTTTCAAAATCGATAATTGAAAAACACATTAAAAAAAATGTGGTATTCTTCTTATGAAGTCAATGCGTATACATTCTATTGCATCATACAATAATTTAAAATATAAAATTTTTGTTCATTATTAAAAAAATACTTTTAAACAAAATATAAATATAAAACTTCACTGAATCTAGTTCATAGTCTACAATATCATATTGTATTTTAATTAATGGTTAAAACACCTGCTGATATGGTGACACCTGCCTCATATTATTATTAAATATAATATTATAAGGGTAAAACTTTGCAAGAGCGCTATACAAGGATAGTGTGAAAGTTATTAGAAATCGGGTCGAATAAATTTGATTTAATTAACCTGAGGGAAAGGTGCGAGCTTATCCAACACTGAGATGGAAGTAAAGAACGACACCCCACTGGGAATACTTTAACTAGAAACTTAACTAGCTTGAATATTTCAGAACATATAAAAGTAATTAAGGTGTATATAATACTATTTTTTACTATCAGTACAAATGTAAACATCAGTTGTAATCTTTGAAGTGAAATCTGACATAATTTGTTTTCCTTCCTATATGTGAATTTGCTGTATTCACAAACGTTTATCTGCAAAATAATTCATTCTGTTACGTTTTCCGCTATTCTGTCAGTACACACTCAAAAAAGTGTAACGCGAAAAAGCAACATAAAAATATGAACAAAAAAACACGTCGAATTCCGATAAGCTCTGAAACGGCGCCAAGCTTTCCATATTCAAATGACAAATGGAAGTTAACCGCGTAATTTCCCACAAATTGCTAAAAGTTATGCGAAATCCTTCGCCGATATCGGAATTTTATTCAAATAAAACGTTCGATTGTTCCATGCCTCGTTTCGTTCGTCCAATTTAATCGAGGGCTTTGAATTCCATTACATCGAATACATCTGTCACGGCAAATTATAAATATATTTTCGCAACAAATAAAAAATCCAATCACAAACGAAGCAATTAAATACTGCCAGTCACGGAAAGATGATCCGAATCGTTTCAATCAGAAATTAGTCTAAAAATCGAATGAATAAATCGTTAAATGTGATTTACTGATATTGAATTTTAATTAAAGCACGCCCAACAAGACGGCAATAGTAAACAAGCTTTCTCTAGTGGACGTCTTTATATGTAAAATCTTCAGCGAAGTAATAAAAGTTTTCGCATTACCCGCCAGCTTTTGCCCGGCAGCGAAAACGAAAGGAAAAACGAAGAAAATGGGAATTTTTGCGAAATGAAAACATCATAGGAAGTGACAATTTCATTTGTCAAAGAAAAGTCACACGAATCAATAATAAAGTGCGCATATTATAACACAAATTTGTGACATCGCATAACACGTATTTTATTACGATATATTTATCCTTGTATAAATAATAAACCTTCAAAGAAAAAGTATGTATGTTTTTAATACTACCCGTTTTCTTTATTCAATATAAATAATATCAGGATGCTGTGAATAATTTATGACACCAATACATCGATGGATCTAAAAAGTTCTTTAGAATTTCCAGAGCGACCCTCACGTACCTTTTGGAGCATCTCACACCTCAAGCGCCAAATGAAAAAGCGAAAACCATTCGAACAAATACGCTCCTGCGGTCTATGCGGAAAAACAAAGGCCATGTTCTGAAAAAAAATACACACAAACGAGCACAAAACTAAAAGCAAATTGTCGAAGGGCCAGCTCCCCAGGGCCGAGACACGCATACGCGCTTGGACGAGTCCTGCAGGAAAATCCGGGAATACAAAACACACGGGACCCATAAAATATATTTTTTTCCGACCCGAGTCACTGACTTGTGTAATGGATTTTATTTTCTAGATACGATTTTTCATTTCATTTTTGCGAATTCCGACGTTCGTCAATTGGAGGATTCTGGATTCTCTTATACAGGTATAACTATGTGAGAGCGTTAACCCTTTGCTGTGGTGTTACGAGAAAAGTCGCAAAAGTGAAACATTTTTCATGGAAATATCTTGTGAAAAATTGAAAAAAAAAACATAATATTTCGTATGCATGAGGTGAAGACGGAGTTTAAAGGGTTGAGTCCGCCAGATACAGCTCGTGCATTATTCATGTGTGCACGTGAAAATGCATACATCATTGTCACCATGCAGCTGGCTGTTGGAGCTTCGAAGGATATTAATTAACGTGACCTCAATATGTTACATGAAAGCCTTCATTAATCCGTACTTTTAAAAAAAATTTTGATGTCACAAAGAGACTTCGTCGATTTGTACTTGTTCTGAGTTTCTCGACTTTCGTTAAATAGTTGGCGTTTGAGACGTTCTACGATAAAGAGTTTTGATTTTATGGAATAAAATGTTATTTTATTATAGCAGCCGCTTCTAAGAAAACAAAACTTGTAGAATTTCTTTATCGCCGGCCGTGCTTCAATTAGAGTCTCGTAAAAGCGAAAACCAATTTGCATCAGTGTTTGCACTGAGTCTCCCGTTATGCCAAGAAAATAACGGTCTTTATATAAAAAAAAGAAAACTGCAAGAAAGCTTTTATCATTTCATTTTATTTAGTTAAAGTATTCCTTTAGTTATTTTATTCGATATGCTTAAATGTTATTTTATAAAATTTAAAGCAAAATAGTTACCAAATTTCTACACATACAGGTGTCCTTATAAAATGTGGGCACATTTTGAAAGTCCATAACCTTTATAGTTTTTATTATTTTTTCACCAAAACTAACTTGAAATCAAGACTTAAATTTTAAATTTAAAAAAATTTTAGTAAAATTTTATTGAAATTATGAAAATCACATATAAGTGTAAAAAAAATTAAAACAAATTTCCTAACGAATACATGTGTAAAACTTATTATTCAAATATGAGACAGTTTCGAAACAAATAATTATTTTTAAGACAGTTTGTAAATAACATATCCAAAGATTGTAAATTTCTACAAGCTAAAGAAAAGAAGCAATTCTCCATGAACCAACATATAATTTTATAGATTTTTTTTTGGTGAACAGTTTGTGAAAAAAAAATTCTAAAATTAAACACCCAATAGTATGTAAGCACATACATTAGACTATAAAAATATTTTTCTTAACTGTATGTAAAATAGCATATCTTTCTGTTACCATTATGTTAAAAACGTCGATTCTTATTTCTTTTGTGATGAAAATTCGGACATGGATAAGAGGTATCGTATAAAATTCCAAGAATCTCTAAAACTTACATTACTATTTTTTTTAAATGAAAATCTATCGAAAATAAACCCGAATTTCGAACTACGCAATTTGCGTTATTTTAATTTTCATGGCTTCACTTTCTAAGAACTTTCTAATCCAGAACACTTATCAATTGAAATTTTTCTAGTACATAAATTCTACATCTCATTTCTTCAATTTAAAATTTTTATCATTAAATATCAAAGTTATAAACAATCAAAGTAAGTATCAATTTTCTCTTGGACAGCATATTATCATAAAAAACACACTTCAAGCATCTCATTATCTGCTAATTATATTCAATATAGCAATCGCATTATACTACCAAATTTATAGAGACGCGATTTACATATTTTCATGCATTCGGCAACTTTTGACATTTCTCACGGCGTCTTCGAATGCGCTTAACAAGGACTCGAAGACGGATGCGTTTAATAAGAGACACGCTTTAATGGGTCTTTTCCTGGGCCGTTTTTTTCGTCCACAGTTTTCCTCTTATATGTGGGTCCCTTTTAATACAACCTTTCCGCGAAAGTTTACGACCGGAGCGTGTCAAAGCGGAAAAACGGACCCACCGACGACACATTATTCCGAAGCACGCACACGACTGCCTTTAAAGGACTAAAAAAATCGGGTGGAAAATTCCCGGGAAACGAGAAAGCTCGTATGAGCCGTTCGGGAAAAAGTCCGATGATTATCGGATAATTTTCGAACGTATAATGAATCCTTCTCGGTCGTTGATTTTTTTCCGTACGTAAGAATTGGAGCTCTAATGACGTCTCCTTCTGAAAAAAAGGATTATCCGATTGAGCCGGTCGAATTAGACGAAGGTATTATGTGGTTGAGAATGGGCCAAACTCGTTTTTTTTTTTTCTTCAAATACAATGTATACGTAATATGTGTTTTCGTGTAACGAAATGGGATTAACCAGAGAATTTATACTCGCCGAGATTTCGAGTAAACACATTTAAGTTATTTTCTTGGACGAAAACGGTTTTCATTTTGAGCGATTCAGCAAATTTTGCTAATGGATGTGCGATTCGTCGTCTTTTGAATCGGTTGCGAGTTTTTTTTTCGATTTTCACCGATACACTATTTGCTTCTTATTGAATTGAAGTGGTATTGAAAAGGTTTTCTATGTAAATTGTTATTTTTGTGCAAAAATATACTATTATCAAATATATTCATATCTATATAAACATAATTCGAATGAATATCGATTAAAAATAAAAAAAAACTATCCAAATCAATTTGATATGAAAAAATCCTTATTTTTCATTCGAAATCACTGTCGCGAAAAGTTTTCAGCCGATTGTTCCCGCTCCGAAATATTTTGTGAAAAGGGATGAAATTGCTTTATGCAATTAAAGTTCATTGTTGGAGCTGAAACGGGGCTCCAGTTTTAATTCAGTTCGGAGAATGTAATTGTGAGCTAGCTCGTATCATCCTCCGGCATTTCATTATATTATATCGCACTTTATATTATATTATGTCATATATTGTATATAATGCACATTATATAGGTCGACTTGGGGGTCTTTAAAGTGTGGCACGCGGGAGAATCAAAAGATTCTTATAACTTTTCACAACACGGATTGATTAAATGGGGATTTTTATTTATTATTTAAAGTGGATTGTGATAAAATTGAATCCTTCAGGATATATCTGATAAAGCCTAGAGTTGAAATTTTTTTGATATAATTTTAAGTAAATCTAAAAAATAATGTAATAAAATCATCTGAGATTTGTTTTTGTTTTGCTCAAAAATCAATTGATTTTACTCTCTGAAGTTTTGTTTATTTTAAAAAATGGTATCCTGAATTGTTCTTTTATATATATTTTGAGAACCTCTGCTTTACGTGGAGCCAAGTTTTGCCAAAAACACAAAACACAAAACCGGAAAGCAAGTCGACAACGCTCAGGAAGCGGTGGCTTTCCGAACGGGACGTATTAAAAAAAAATTATTACGCATTCACCATACGCATTCGGTACACGTTCCGAATGTCGTTTATTTAATTTTTACAGCTCTTTTTCTTACTTATGACAACTGAGTAGTGTTATTATTATTTTTGAACCACCGAGAGTTCGTAATCGCAAATTTCAAAACGTCCTCACGATTTTTTGTTAAAAAAACATACCAAAAAAATCATCGACATTTAACATTAAACATTAAACATTTAGGTTCATAAATATTATTATTCAAATAATGAACGAAATTCGGGTTTTTGTATATATGCGGCTAACAAAAACACCTTTAAAAACAGTCTTACAAAAAAAATAGGAATGAACCATTTCGTAGTAACAATACTAGCCCTAAATAATGTTGCAGTCTGTCGATTTTCATGCAGAATGCATTTCATAACGGAGCTTGTTCTTACGCAGATTATCAAATTAAAGATAAGGTCGAATCAGTTTTTTGTCATTAAAATCTTTCCATTCTTTAAAGAAAATATGCATATTTTAAAACATCTGACTCAAACCTTTTAAACAGTCCTTTTATCACCTAAGAACAAATAAAATGAATACTTATGCTAGAAAATTTGCCGTCGAATATAATACTAGCCTCTTTTTAACTTTTTGCAATCCACGCACTGGACCAAAACAGATATAAGTTTGGTCATCGATTAAAGATTGATCGTCACAAATAAACCCTAATAAGATGTAAAATTGACGGTAACCCTTTTAAGATTGAAAATAAATTTTAGCATTCAAAACCATTGATTTAAAAAAAAAATGAAATTTTCAATTTACTCGAGAAATAAGAATTCTCAATTTCAACATTTTTCTCGAGAAATAATCCTTGAGTAGAAACACTAATCGCAATCCAATATGGCTATGCGGAATAAACTCCATCCGCCCTCGTATTCGTTTGATACCACTTAAACTTAAATGAATATTTATTTTTATCATCCCCGGGGGTGCTGTGAACGCTGCAGCGGGTCACTTTCAGGATTTCAGGGGTCGCAGATACATTTCAGGCTGAAATTTACGACGACGCAATATTAACGGAGTGCACGTGCAATTACGATGCACACGTAACACAGCACTCGTATATTAGCTTTAATAAAACGATATATTAACAGGCCACTGAAGAGGGACAAAACGGCGATAAATTACTCGTTGAATTCTACGTTGTGAAGTAAATTAGCGATACACGTACAATATGGAACGACTCTTATAAAAATTATATATAACAATTGGGATTTGTTTTGATTAGGGTTAGTCTCTGATTCGATAGTTTCTAAGAAAATTTTACATCTTACTTATTAAACAAGAATTCGCTTAACCAACATTTTTTTTAGGAACTTAAATTTAGTGATATGTAGTCTTGAATGATAATTTTATTATTTACAAATACTATTTTGAAATAATATGATTCAAGGAAGAAGAACTGATTATTTTTTTAATATATCTAAATTAATTTTCATTATCATATCGACGATCATTACATATAAAAAATTCAATTTAACGATCTTCGAGTATTTTAAAAATAAATATTTTTTTAACTTATGTCATTTTTATAGCAGTGGTGCGATTGTAAATATTTTGCACGCGACGGTGCATGGAAAACGTGCGGTCAACTTGTATGTACAAAGCTAATTTTAATAACGTCGTACATATTTCATCCTAATGGCGTTGTCGGTATACGAATTTTCTTGCTGGTATTTGCATGCAAATTTGAAATTATCTAATATTGTCTTTTATCGAGCGCAATTAATTTTCGTCCTTCGAAAGCTGCTCCTGTTAATTTTAGAAGATCGATATGAATTTCGCTGTCGAAATTACTTTTATGTATAAAAATCGAAGAACATACAATTTCGTGTATAATATTTCACGAAGCTTTGAAATACATTTTTTCATTAAATATCAAAATTATCATCAATATTGACTGGCTCGAAAATTAAAACAATTTTTAATTTCTTTGATATTTTAATCTTTGTATATTTCATCGAAAATTGTAACATTAGACACTTGTTAATTATTTATAAAAGCTAATCAATTTTATCATTACTAATTAGTCGACCTTTCAATCAAGTTTTTGGTGATTCTCCAATAAGCAATATGAAATACATCACTTTTCATACATATATTTTATAAAAAAAAAACAACATGTTAGAAATAATATTTTATTTTATTCAATATCTTTCATTCATTACGATGAGTATCCTAATTAATTACATGTACATTTTAAATCGAAACAAAATCCATTTCCGTATCCTTTTAACTGGCAGTGCTCACTACATTTTTCACTCTCGATTCCGTCAACATTTTCGCATAAGTCCTTCGGTACGCTGAACACGATCCCTAAAATCATAAAAAAATATAAAGAATAAACACTTTTATAGCTCGTTTCCTTTTTTTAAGCTTCAATAAAAAAGATACGATCGTAGACGGCAACGGATCCTAATTTTTGATTGCCGCGCACGAAAATCAAAGCACCTTTGAGATAAAAGATTCCATATTATCGTATTTCGACACTTCTTATCCTAAAATTATCTTTGAAAACTACGTAAAACGTTTTATATATCGTATTTTACGTTCAATATCGTATCATAAATATATTTTTATCATATTATTTTGTTTTAAATAAATTTATACAAATATCGAAACGTAGGATTGATCAACCACGTATCACTTACACTTATGTCAATCAAGTTGACATGTTCCTAAGAGAAACCGTTGAACTTCTAAAATTCGAGGACAAATCTAATGGTTAAACCCTTGTCTCAAATTTCGAAACATAAAATTTGTTTTAAATTAAAAAAAATTAAAAAAATTCTTAAGAAACTCAATTGCAACATTGAAAATCAATGGAAAATCAATGGAAAATCGGATATTTCTTCAAAAAAAAATCGATTTACATCACCATAAACTTATTGAAACTCGACCACTATCATTTATATGATTGAAAATAGCATATTTGTCCAAACAATCCGATATCCCGATATATAATATTCGAGCACAAGGCGCGCACGCTTGTTGAACACGAACGGACCACCACCACTATAAATCAGTTTTTGACCGGGGACACAGTCCCTTTCCTTGGAAACGTCTCCTGTTCGTTCCAAGTTTAATACAAAACCCGAAAATTATCATCCCCGGATCGGCAAACTTCTGGAAGCGAGGTCCTAACGCGGAAACGTTGAAATTCAACCGCGTCTACCTCCATTGTGAAGTGGAAACTTCGGAGCTATTTTGAGTTTTGAATGATTACGCGGTGTTAACATTTTTGTGTTTATGATTTTCGTTAATTTTTATGTGATGAATTAATTTATTTTTGTGTTCGCTGTGAATAGTTTAATTTATTTGATGTGGAACGGTAGTTTAAAAATTCGATATTTGAAAAAATTCCTCGCGTCGAATTAATTAAAATGGTT
Source organism: Hydropsyche betteni (assembly GCA_028571205.2). Lineage (NCBI taxonomy): Eukaryota > Metazoa > Arthropoda > Insecta > Trichoptera > Hydropsychidae > Hydropsyche > Hydropsyche betteni. The sequence continues at coordinate 6,622,654 of JAOXNN020000006.1, forward strand.
AAAAATAAAAAAATTATTCGAAATAAATCCGCATTCACAAAAATAAATGTACATTTATTCAAATTAATTGAATATTTTACAGGATGTCATGCAGAACTCGAATAAAACTCAACAGAGCAAAAAATAAACTCAACTCAACAAAAAAAATAATTTCACATGAGACAAAATATTGACAATGAATGAACAAACTATTATAATATTCAAATGTTAATAGAATCACAAAGCTGAATTTCAATTTAAAAAGGGTGTGATTAACTGGCGATACATTCCATCGTGAATAAAATTTCAAAACGTATTCGAATCGAAATACAACTGACAAAAAAAACCACATGAAATATCACCATTTACTTATCGTTTTTCATTTGAAAAATGTGCAATGCATCTCTATATCGAAGTAGAACTTGTCTCCGTGCAGGATCAGGTGGAAGTAATTTGGCCTGAAACTTGCGACGGAAAATGTACGAGACGTCCTTCGATCGAAGAAAAATGGAAAATTTCCGGCACCGGAAAAGGGATGAAGGGAAAACTGAGAAAAGAGAGCGGAAAAATACGATGGAGGAACGCGTCAACGTCGACAAACGATTAGGACACTAAAACCGTTAATTAATTGCACGTCACGTTTATAGCTTCAACTTTACTTTTCTCGGATAACAATCGATCCCGAAAATTCACCGATGGTTTGTATAGTGATGGATTTATACAACTTAATTAATTTTGATTGAAATTCGCTTGTTTGACGTCAGATTAGAATTGCGGTTTTGCTGCTATGTTTAATATTTGATATTATCGAAATTTAAGTTATGCAATGACATGACATTCACAGAATGCAATCGAAACAATAATTTTCGGATAGATAACCGCATTTCATTTCAATGCTCGATCGTCATATCGCTATTCCATTATTAATTTATGGTATTTTTATATATAGTTGAATATTCATTTAAAATTGAACGCGAGAATTTCCGATACAGGGAATCGTCGAATATCTTCTGGTTCTTGTTCATCTGGGAACATTTTGCGTTAAATTTTTAAAAGTTTTCTAGTGAATATAAAAGAACCACAGATCGTAAATCCAAGGTGCGCTATGCGGATTCGTTCAAATTTGCAAATTCAAGTGCGAAATCAAAAATTCAATAGTCCCGCGTGGTTTCAAATTCGTATCCGTAGTTTCAAGGAGATCGGTTTGACTTTCATGTTGTATTATTTATGATTTGAAATATCAGCCTTCAGTGCAAATATAGAAATATATTTTTAACTTTTATATAAGTGCTTACTTTTGAACACAATACGTACTTTTATAAAACCTAATTTTATCTTGAAAGTACGACAACAATTTATCTCGGTCGCGAAAATTGCTGAAATAAATATTCCATGATATTTTTTAGCTTATTGCGTGTTAAGTCACTTAAAAAGTTTTATATCAAATTTATGCTCTTTACAATTTTTTGTGTATTAAATTTCTTCTTTCATATTTTTAATAGAATGAGTACTAAAAAAATTACCATTTCTTGGAGAACGAATTTATACTCGATTTAAGTAATTTTAATGAAATCTCATTTTTAATGAAATAAATTCCCGAAAAATAATCAAGTCAGCGCAACGAGAATATTTTCAAACGATATTATGGAAATTATATTATTCAAACCTCGAGGCAATAATCGTTCAAATAAACTCCTTATTTAATACGAATCCAATTTTATTTTATTGCTCAATAAATACAAAGAGTAATTTCACTACTATAAACCGAGTGTTTTACTGACTCATACTTCGGAAAACTTGCGTCTCCGACTCAACACACAAACACTCGTATTCGAATAGCCCATTACGATAAAATAACAAAATTACGACTCATTCGAATAATTATGATTTCGAAAACAATAAAAATAAATAATTGAAACGATGCAAATTAACACACGTTCCGGTATGAATCACCATATGTACTCATGTGATTTTTTTTAATTAAAAAAATAAGAGTGCATTAAAAAAAATTCATCTCGTGTTTTAAAACGAATTGTTTGTACATTAGAATTAAATACGATGTGTATTATTTCTGGTGCATTAAAGAATCTCGTATTGAGCGTCATTTTATTTGAAGTGTGCAATTAAAAAAATTTTGCGCATTATAAAGTGAGAATGCAAAAATATGAAATCAATAATAGAAAGAATAGTTAGTGCATTGAAATGATCGACAGGTGACAACGTTGCCAGAGTAAGCTTTCGTCTACATACAATACAATACAATTTTCAATAGTTTCTTTTGTAGAAATTTGAATTTAATTTAATATTCATCACATTTTAACAGTTTGATCCAATTCGATTCTATTTTGAAAGTAGTGAATAACAGTTATGCGGTTGGTATTTCGCCCTGTTTGCGTTTGCGGCGTTGCCGATTTTTTATTTATATTCATTTTAACACGTTTTATTTGCTTTTCAACGATCAAAATATTTTTCTAATTCACACTAATTTTATTAAATGTTCATGTTGAATGCACATTTATTTTACATTCATACTTAACAATAACAAGTAACAATAAAGACAATTCATAAATTTAGCCCCCATACAATAATTTATACGATATATTACAAATGATTTATACCAAACTAAATACAGCTCCGAGATCAAAGAGCCGGCCAGGATATTTAACACTTTCCGCGGCAAAACCCTCATTCCACGGAACCCCAGAAAGCTCCGAAAGAAAAAAAGCAAGCAGAACTCTTTCGCAGAAGATTCGAATACCGTTCTCAAAGACCGGATCGGAAAGCCAACGTTAAGAGCGCTAAAAGCTTATCGTCTGCGACGTCGAACACATCGGAGGTCGACACGAAAGCCATCATTACGTACACGTACATTGTATATTTATACATCATCCCGAGCACATTCTGATACATAGACGGAGCTTTCGCCGCAGAAGATAACTCAACTACAACCCAGTTCCGGACACGTTTTCCAATTTCCCATTCGCCGGCTAAAAGCTTTCGGGTGCCGTCTTTGCGCTTTCGCCGCGCTATCGTTCCGTGATTTTTTCGCACGCCCTTCGGCAAATAGTTTATTAAAACGAACTGCGTGTCTCGTGCATGGGATGAATATCGTATTAGATGTCGTACGCACTCTTGCAAATGAGAAAAGTTGACGAGTTTCGCTTTCATGGCCGTTTTAAACTTGTATGGCGGAAAAGTGACGCCCGACTAGGCAGTCATTATTAACGAGTTCGTCGGGCGAATTCTGAAAACAGTGATTTCGTTGAATGCTTATGAAATTTTTAGTGTCTGTATACATTTTTCGAATGGAGAAGTTTGTTTTGGGTTTATGTAAAATAATCACACGTATAATCAAAGTTTTGGTTTAATAATCTTTCAATTTTTAAATACAGTTTCCCGGAAACAATGTATTCACATTTAGAATGATATTTATAACAAAGAAATCAATATTTTTCCAATTATTGCCATTATATCTGAAAGAAGAAATCAAACGAAATGAACTCACAAACTTTTAAACATGATATCCGTATCAGTTTTCAAAACTCGTTACTTCTAAAATTACGTAATTGAAAAAAACTACCTTAGTAGGTGAGAGTTATGCGTGGGGAAAGGTTAGTTTAGCACCGAAAAAAACCGACAAAATGAAGACATATATCCAGTGATTTGTCCAAGAATGAAGAGCTAAGAACCTTGTCTTGAGGAAAAATAACCACATCCTACGAAATTCATATGAATTATAGCAGCTAAATCATAGGGTTTACGCGGTGACGTGAATGTACGTAGAACACGAAAATTTTCGATGAGGCTATATTGTTCACTAAAATTTAAGTTATTTGAAAGAAAATATATACATGAATTTAACTATTTTGACACGCATATATTGCGTATGACCGTTCTTGTGCGAGGATGTAAAAAATCGTATCTAGAATATCGAAATATCCCGAAAATTCGTGTCGATGATAGATGTGCCCCCGGAGGGGGTTGGTTAGCGAGCGGAAAATCCGCGACTTTTCCGGCAGACAGATTTTCCGCGATTTTCGCGAGATTTTTCGTTCGTTATTGTTCGTTTCCCGACTATTTCCCCGGGGCTAGGCCTCCGTTTAACTTTTCTCCGTGTTTTCCTCGAGTTTTCATCTAAAAATACTTGACCGACAAAGATAAAAACATAACTAGACCCTATGCTTATTCTTGTGAATTTTCCGAGTATTCTTAATTTTCTGATTCATGTTTCATTTTTCGATTATACAAATCCAATTAAATTAAGATTGAACCGAAACTTTCTCGAAATTTGAAACATTTCGATAAAACAAAATAGTTAAATTTAAAATTCATCGAAATAATATCCAATTTAATCTTACTACAACAATCAATACGCGATAAATTGATATTGAAATTTACACAAAAATTATATTTTCAATTACAGAATTTTACCTGTATAATCTTAAATTATCTTTATTTTATATTATTTTCAATTATATTCGACTTAAAATTTATACATCGTACCTTGGTCTTTAATTAAAATACAGTATGCAATTAAATTTTCTGGCATTTGGCAAAAAATTGAGTTCCAATGAAAATTAAAAAAATTAATTAATTACACGAGCATTATTAATCGACTATATTTCATTAAAAACCAATTGATTTGATTCTGTTAAAAAATAATATTATTTACAAAATTACATTTCCGACAAATAAATAATTGAACAGGTGAAATCTATCGATTGATTCACAAAATTTCTTAGTATATATTCAATGAACCATAGTCTATAAAATAATAATTATATGGTTTATATTATTAATACAATGTAATTAAATATAATATAATTGTATCAATAATATTGCAATATAAACTTGAGAAAATGTTGAAACATACAAATGAGTCACGAAACGATTCAAAGTTCAGTTGTGTCAGAATAAAATTTGCAATATTAAAAAAGTAATTATGATAAAAATATTTCCAATTCATGACGAAACACATAAAATAATAACATAAAGTCCATATCGCAATTCAAATTACCCGGCCTCGGCGTGATTTCGAATTCGCCCCTGTCCTCGAAAACCACATCGGCAACAGGCGCACAGTTGACGAATGCGGCCAAAGCGACAGCCAAAAAACACAGTCTGACCACGACAGACATCCTAGCGCGATTCGTGTGCAATTCCAAAAGGAAAAATGCTGTAAAACGACGTGTCTATTCAGTAAACACGGCTGCACTGGACGTGGCTCGACGCATACCGGCCTCTATATGTATATCCAATTCGCATTACGTGACGTGTGTGTGTGTAATTTCCATTGTTAGCGTTGATTGTTGGTTTCTTCTCATGTATGAATCATTATGTAAATGTGATTCTTCGTCTGGTGCAGTTCGGCGTATTCAGAAATCATCAATTGTGTTTCAATTCTGCGAAAATTGGATTTTTTTTCAAATTTATTATGTAATTATTTTGAAATTGATTATAATGAATCATTTAACAATTCAAATAAGATATTGAAATTAAAAAAATACAAAAAAAAATTATAGTAAGGTGGGTGCATTAATTATTTTTGTATCATGAAAGCTATTAAAAATATCTTAAATGGTTAAATGATTCAAGTATGCTTTATAATTTATTTTAAATATGTTATTTAGAATTTTTTGCAGATTGTGTTCTACAGTCGATGTCTCAGTGTTGGTGTGTTCTAGTGTCGTGTTCGTTAGCGTCCTGTGTGCTAACATCGCGAACGCCAGAATCGTGTATGCCAGTGTGATTTGAGCAAACGTCTGGTAACTATGTAAGTCGGGGCTTTGAACTGTCATTTTTTTCCTTCCGTTTTACGGTTACGGTTCAACAAAAAAAGTGTATAAATTCGGTTCCAATTTTCCGTTATCGGTTTTCGATTCAGTTCCGAGTGACAATGTGTTTTTAAAAAAAGGTTGCAAGGTTATATGCAAATACATACTAACTTGCCTTTTAAAAAAAAAAATACATAAATTATTTGAATTGACAGTGTTTACATTAAAATTCTTAACGTATTTCATACATAATTCATGGATTTATAAATGCATAGTTTCTTTTTTTAACAAATTTCAACGAAAAAAAAAACTTTCGGTTACACCCATACGAATTCAAAAGTAATTATGAATTTTCCCCTTATTCAAATCGGTTTTCATTTCAGCGAAAATTTCGTTTTTCGGTTATGATTCCCTTCATAAATGATATTGCATACCCAGTAAATATACATCACAAAATTTCATGTACTGGCAACTCTTTCATATTTTCATTAAAGGCAACACCGAAGTCGTGCGTCAACGTTAGTTGACAGCAACGCCATAACCTCTTGTGTTCTAGTAATTTCTTGCTGTTTATAAACAAGTGTAAACTCCACAATGCCGAAATATTACTGTGACTATTGTGATACTTATTTAACCCATGATTCGCCGAGTGTACGAAAAACTCACTGCACCGGTCGCAAACACAAGGACAATGTGAAATTTTACTATCAGAAATGGATGGAAGAACAAGCCCAGCATCTAATCGACGCCACCACAGCCGCGTTCAAAGCTGGCAAAATAGCCCAAAATCCGTTCGCTGCTGCTAAAGGGGCTGCAGTACCGCCCCCAGCTGGCTTAGGCGCTCCCGTGGGTCCTCCAGGAGTCGGAGGACCAGGATCGGTGACTTCTGCTTCGGCTCTTTCAGGACCTCCTCCAGGAGTGATGCCCCCGCCCCCTCCCCTCGGAGGGATGCCACATCATCATTCTCATCCCCCGCTCATGATGGGGCCCCACGGCCCCATGCCACCGATGATGGGAATGCGACCACCGCTGATGGGACCGATGGGCCCTATAATGGGTCCGATGGGTTCGATGATGAGCACGCCTATGAGACCACCCATTATGAACGGACCGCCAGTCAAAAACACTCAATAAGTGTGCGATTCGACTGTATACTTACTTATCTTCGTATTTGTGTATTGTATTCAAAGCATCCAAAATTTTGTTTTATATTAAATTAACCATCCCCCGATTTACGCAGTTGAACTAAATGTTTCTTTTCAATTACAGAATGTTGTCTATTTACAATAAGATAAGTACAACTGTGTGCAGATGGTCATGTTTAACAATTACCATTTATCTCTTCTAATGCAGTTCAGTGTTAATAAATTAATCTGTAATTATGCGTAAACATGTCATAGTTTTCTCCCACTTAATTCCTTAAAAACATATAAATGTATATTTAATTTTTTTCATGTACGTATATGTTTATTTTTATACAAACTTAATGATTTTTGTAAGATTCAGTCTTTTTTTTATCCATCACTTAAATCGGGGAATGGGGTACATTGCATTGAAGTGTTCTAATAATATTTTCAAATTTATCTCAAAGTAGACTAAAACTGTATAGTTAAATTGATAATGTAAGATTATATTTAAGCTATCATAAAATTATTTTTATTTTTATTTGTTTTTTAATTTCAAGCATTGCATGATTATTTCATAGTTTATTAAATTAGGCATAAAAACAAATAGCGTCATAATATATTAATTTATTTAAATAAATAAAGGAATATATTAAAAGGGAACAACTAAAAAGTTATGGAAAGTAAAACAAAAAGAAATACATAAAGAATGAATTGGTCCCAAAAAATACTACAGATTAGTATATTTTTTCAGTTGATAATATAATTCGAATAAATAAGAAAGTCCTATAAGTACAAGTGCATGAGACTAGTTGTCTAATAACAAACATGTAATTATAAATATTAAAAAGGTTTGGAAATGTACGAAGTTTATACATAATTATAAACATTGCTTAAATACTATGTCATAACACATTAAGGCGCAGAAATCATCACATTTTTAATATGAAAACGTCATATTTCATCATATCTATTGAAATGAAACTATCGAAGCAATAAAAGTATGCTTAATATTGAATCGTTGAATTATTGTATCATAAAGCAGTTTCCAACGTCGGCGGCGAAGGGCATTTTCTTGGTTCTTTTGGATTTGGAGTTCTAGGAGGCGAGGAATTACCTAATTGACTGTTCGATATCACAGAATTTCTCGAAAAAGTATTAACAGTCGTCAGGGTACTGACCGGAACATTTTGAGACAAAAATTGAGCTTTCTGAGCTTGAATTAATTCAGCACGAGATGGTTTTCCTGGTGAACTAGATAAAATATATTGTCTTTCAGTAGTAGTGTTGCAATGTGTATTTTTGCAATTATTTTCTTCGTTTCTTTGCAGCAAATTATTATTAAGTGGCATAATGCCATTCTCAATTTTATCAACATTTTTAGGACCGGGAATAAGGTTTCTTTTCACATTTGCCCCAAGCTTATAAGAATCAGCGTTAATATTTAAATTGTTCTGTAATGACACAAAATCGTTAGCTATTTGTTCGCGATCTTTTTCTGTTGAACCATTAGGGCTTTCATCTTCATTAAAAGCTTCCGGAATAGGAGATGATAAAACATCAGATCTAGGACTAGAGAATCGCCATTGCGTCTTAGGAGAAAGTAAGATTTTAGGAGTCACCTTATTTTCTTTTAATAAAACATTGGTTCTAGAAGGCGATGATGGCGATAAAACATTATTCCTTATCACTCTTCGATGTGTATAAGTTTTAGGAGACCCACTAAGGTCGAGAATGTTTATATTAGACATGTTTGAATTAGGATTGGGATTCATTGCACCATTTTCCCTGGATAACCGTAAACGTTCAACAGCTGATGTTTTTGCTGACGGTTTATTTATGCCATGCAGATTCAATTTAACACCGTGTTGTAATAGAAGTTTCTTGAAATCCAGTCGAGTTGTCTGAGGCGGTGGACCAAGACGATCTGAACATGACCAAGTTTGTCTCACTGGGTTATCTTGCTTATTTTCGAAAGCCCGTTGTTCCAAAGGCGATAACTTTTCTTGAACGTTCGGAGACCAACTGTGGCGATTTCTAGCATCCGTCAAATAACCAGTTTCTGGAAATTTACTAGGAGTCAATCTGCCAGGAATGGAATTTTCTGAACTTCCAGGCGATAAACTAGTAGAAGACAATGCAGGTGATGTTGCTCTGTCTAATGGTGGACTTTTGATGTTCATTTTCTTTTTACTTTTATGTATCACGGCATAAAGTTCTTCATTTGACATTGTAGATTTCACTGGTGATATTACAGAATTAGTGCTTGTGGCAGATAATGTTTTATTTGATGTAGGTGTTGAAGATTGGAATCTCATAACATTTCGAGGATCGATGGGTGATATTTTCAATGAATCTACATCATAAGTTCCAGAATTTGGAGTTGAATTAAAAACATAATCGTAGGATCTCCCGTTCATGCTAGGTATAGATTCTACTTGATGGAGATTTGACTGCTTATTTTCTTGATTAGATGGTTTATAATTTGAAATTTTGTTAATAGTTTCCAACGGCGAATTCAGCATTGGGTTATTAAAAGTAGGTCTTAAAATATCTTTGATACAATTGTTTTGTGATTCAGTCTGGATTTCTTCCACAATGTTGTGCACCGAAGAGTTAGACAGTCTGTTATCATTCATATTGACATTTCTTGATTTGCCATGCTGCAATGTCCAATATGGAGGTTTTTGTGTATTATAAGAAGGCAATCCCGAAACATACGGTTTCATGTTTGCATTATCGTGAGTATTATAGTTCTTCAACGGATCGTTTATGACACTTGGTTGCAAATTTTTCAACTGCATACTATATGGAGAAGTTGTAGATATCGAAGGATAGTTGAAGTTTCCACTGAGTGGTTGATCAGCTGAACGTCGAAAGTCTGAAAACGAGAAAATGCAATGAATATGCATTATTTAATAAAATAAAAATTTAACAATATATTTTCATTGAATTTCACTATGATATTTTATGAATTTTAATCAATTTACAATTAGAAAGCACTGCAGTACATTCTCTGGCAAGATCTATACTAATAATGCTTGGAAAGGAACTCGATTGTGATTCATTACAACATGAGTAAGCTAACAGTGGTTCTCAAAATTACACAAAACAAAATGACTAATCTTGTGGTTTCTAAATAAAAATAAAGACATCGAAAACAAATCAGAAGAAAAAGAAAAATTTATACACTACCTTTTTCTGAAGAGTGAAGTCATAAAATAAAATTGTATTTACAATTGTGAGATCTATATACATGTGGGTAAAATGTGCATGATCGGCAACATTTTGTACTGTTTTGGAAGGACTGTGTGAATTATTGAGTTAATTGAATGAAATTTACGATAATAGGAAACACCCATGTGTGTTACATCATAGTTAATTGCCATTATTGATGTTACTAAGGAAATTAATATGTATTAAAAAAAAACCAGCAATACAAAGAGGACATGATGTAACAGCAAATTAGGTAAATGGTTGGTGAAAAATAATTGGAAAATACCACATCTTTGAGATTGCAACAAAAGCTCAGGTGACATGCGTTAACAAAGGTGCACAAGGCAAAAAATAAATAAAAATACATTCACATTTACTTTTAATTTTGTAATATGGTTTGCAAACTTGACATTGTAAAACTTTTCAAATCAAAGTTATTAACACACACACATTCAAATGCAATTAAAACAAACACAAAAGTAACATTAAACAAAAATATAAAAAAAAACACCATGCACTTACATAATAATTTAATAAGATGCTGATATCGTCTCAATGCTGTGTAACAGAAATGCATCATGCGATTTATATATTAAGTGCATATTATATATTAAAAGTAAGTGCTATATACAAAATTTATAATGTGTCGTATTAAAAATTGATAGATTGTATATAATTTAATATATTAATAATAGTTTGTACAAGATCTAAGATTTAACATTCATATATTCATTTTTTACGTACTAGTTAAATTTATGAATATATTTTGTTTAATACTATTTTTTCTCAATTATTTACAGTAAATGCAAATTCTATAAAATTAAGCAAAAGATTCTAAGAATGAAACTGAGTTTCGAGAATTTAATGATTACTGTACATGTTTTAAATAGAAACGTCTATCAAAATTTAAACTCTGTATTTCTTACCTTATAGTTTTTAAATTCAATTTAGAGTCACTAAATTTACCAACATTCAATTAATTTTAATTCAGATTGAAGTGAAAAATATATAATAGAAATATTTTTAAAGAAAATTTAGCTCTGAATTGAATTTTATACAGTTTTTACAAACATTAAAGAAAAATATGTGTAAGTAGCAATTTTGTAAAAATATTTGTATTGAACTGTTTATTACATAAAAAGAACAAAATCACCAAAGACAGCTTTGTTATTGGCATTAAAAATCTTTGTAACCAAAACAAACCAAAGCCCTGCATTGAAACCAAAACCAAAAATATAAAATAAAATCACAAGTATATACAGTTAGTGATATTTCACGATGTTTATCCATCACCATATTTCAGTGTCAAAGTGATTGGAGATGGACAAAATTTTTGCACGATGTTGTAAATGATCAATGGGCATTGTAACTTTGTTTGGAGATGAAATGTATGGACAAGTTTGTGACAGCCGCGGAGCATTTTCTTCAGATTCCGAATCTAAATCATCTTCAGTTTTATCTATATCGCTATCATATTGTGTATTGACATAATTTCTAGGATGACTATACAAAGATGTATTTACAGGGCTAAGCGACAACCGTGAAATTTTACTATCAAAATCTTCGTTTACCACATCTAACGAAAGAGGTTCAATTTTTTCCAATTCATCATTGAATTTAAACTGTATATTATTTAACCCACTATTGAAAAACAATTTAGACGATAATTTAGGTGATACAGTTGGCGGATAATTGATTTTATCTCGTAATAAATCTGCAGCAATTTCAGACTCTATCTGTTCAATAGATTTTGTATTTTTATTTGTTAAATTAAAGTTATCAACATTGAGAAACTTTTTGATCGGCATCAAAGGAGAATTGGCCATTTTATAACTGTCACTACGTTTGACTCTTCGGATATTGTTTGAACTATCAAATTTTCCATCGTTTAACAAATTGACCATAACTTTTGAGAATGCCGAAAATTTAGAAGATGGACTCCCGTTGTGCAACGAATTACTGCAATCTAAGGACGAATTATGACTTTTGGAATTGAAAATTTTTAATATTTCTGCGCTTTTGAAGTTTTGCTTTGACAAATGATTTTGTTCTGAATTACTTGATGTAGAAGAGTTAGAAGTAAGTGCATGTGTAAGTGAATTAGAGTGATTTTTAAACACACAATATATGCATGAATTAAATTCAAAACTTTTACAAACACAATTCGACAATCTTGAATTTAATTTTCCATTGTATATCTTACCTTGGTTGTTATCTTTTGTAGGTGAAAGGCTGATACCCTCAGCATCTTGAATGTTAACGTAAGCTCCTTTCGTCACTGTCCGTGGTGACATAGGTCTCACAATGTTAGTGGGTGTTACAATATTTGAAGGTGGCATCCTGACAACTTCAGAAGTAGGTGTGTTAATTTTGGAATTGACATTCGGTGCTCTGATTATTACTTTTCCAAGTTGCGGTGACATTGGTCGTATATTACGAGTGGGAGAAGTGGGAGATATTGTATTTGCAGGTGTAGGGGAACGAGTAGGAATTCTGTTTTCACTCGATAAGTTTTCTGGTGCTACCAAAGTTTTGCTTGAATCTGTTGAATCACACTCGTCCGTGTTGTGTGTTTCTATATCTTTAACAAAAGGACCAGGTTCGAAAGTAGTGTGGGCACCTTTGCGTCGTTTGAGACTATCAGAAGAATAAATGACTTTGCCTGCTGCATCTAATGTTACTCTTGCACCATACCGCCTGAAGGCGTCATTGTTTGTATCTGTAGTATGCACATTGCTGGATATGTTGTCCACATTTTCTGCAGAAATATTTGATGGCAGTTCATTCAGTGACACGTATTCAGTTTCATGAAGCTTCCCTGATAACACTGTTTGCAAATTTCGTTTCACAACATCATTCGAATAATACACACCACCAGTATTATTGATATTGACTTTTTGATTATTATTTCTTACATCAGCGATAGTGACATATTCCCCGTTATCATTATATAAACCATCACTTGTGGTTTCTTTTGGTTGTGATTTTTTCATAGAAAGCTTTTGAGGGAAAACTTCTTTCAATCTGCACATCAAATTATTGAGAGGTAAAAGTCCAGATTTATAAGAGCGGCTAGTGCCAGACTTTTTAGTTTTGACGTTGTTCAATTGATTTTTATCGGCATTTTTATTAGTAACATTTCTTTTTGTGTCTGCCACACATGATTGCAAATTTTCTTTATTACTACTATAAATGTTATCATAATTTTTCATTTCGTCATTGAACACTAAAGTATCTAAATCAGTTTCGTGAGGTGGGAGTTCTAATTTAGGTCTGCTAGATATTTTTACACTATTATCTTTATTGTCATATTCAGCATCTTGTAGCCTAATAGCTGAATGCTTTTCTTTAGGTTCATTTTTGGCACTTTTAACACTTTCATCGTCAGAATTATTAGGAGTTATAACACACATAGATGGTATCCTAGAACTGTTAATTGTTGTTTTGACTCGAATCCGCTCAATTCTATCAACCCCTTCCAGATCAGAAGATTCAGAGTAATCCATTTCTGAACAGCTTAATTTACCTCCATGAGCACTCGAAACTGAATCATCTATAGGAGAACTAGAAGTGTTATGACCTGAATCTGGAGATTCTGCTCCAGTATTAATATTTGGTGTTTGAATTTCGTGAACAACTGCAATAACAGTTTCTTGAATGACTGTTTGCGGCTCTTGGGAACAATTATCTAACTTAATCTGTGGCATAGTGTCAATAGATAATGCAAGACTCATTTTATTAGTTTTATTGAACGAATTTCTCTTTATTGTTCCAGTGCGATCAGAATTAGATCCCGTAGTACTGTTAGAATAACTTCTTTCTAAGTTTATCGAAGAACTACCAGAACTACTTCTGCTCTTATTAAGTTTCGAGAGAGAACTTTTCCTTTCTGGAACTGTTGGTCCAGAAACTAGTGAACGATCACTACCAGCAGCTAAAAGAGTTGTGCATACTGTACCCGCAGAACTTGTGGTTGTACTAGTAGATCCTTTACCAAATAATTCATACTCGCTTTCGGCAGTTGACGTATTTTGGTTTCCAGATGAGGTAGAAAATGTGCTTGTTGTGTGTAATGGAGTAATAGGTAGACTGATTTCTTCTTCTTTTAACGTTTTAAGACCAGAATCCATATGGAAAGATGTGTAATATCCTTCTGTATCACATGAAAATTCAGAGCTAGTTTCCATATCATCGTGAAGATCGTGAATAATATCTGGAGTAAGGGTTCCTTCACTCGTAACACTGCCAGACCCAGATGTATTGAGAAACCTACGACGACTAACAATTGAACTGGGAGGACCATGAGGAACGTTAAGAGAATTGCTTGATGTTGCGGCTGATGTTGAACTTCTAGGAGCAGCTGTTGTTGACGTGATTTCTGAACCGATGCTTGTACGACCCGATTCAGAGCTTGCAGACCAGTTTCCACTAGATGAATGAGGTTCATCTTTCATCGGCCCATTGGCATTTTGTGTAACACGTCTTCGCCTGCCAGTAGAACTAACTTCTCGTAATTTAACAGCAATAGACATCGCACCAGACATAGGCATCGAGATAGGCAGTCCAATACTCTTTTCAGATGAGGAATATGAATTATTTCTTTCATGAGAAATTTTTCTATCCTGTTGTTTGTTATTAGCAGTCTTGCGCCTTCTCATTGTGACAGTTTCATAGATATTGACATCATCAATGTCTTGAACTGTCGTTGGTGATTTTGATTTAGCCTTTTCTGTTTTGGTAGTTTCTCTGCAATCACTTGGTGAACGACTTATCAGACGAAGACGACTACGACCCCACTGTCTCAGAGTATTGAAGTGAGATTTTTTATTTGGAGCATCAGTTGGACTCTTCTTGAGTAGGTCACTGGAATGTGATCGAATTACAGCCCCTGAATCAGGACTCTCCGGTTCGTCCACAGGGCTAGAAACGTCCCTGGGGTAAACACACCAAAGGAAATTAGTAAGGAATTTAAATCTATAATCACAAAAGCATATTAGTTAAAAAAAATATTTATAGCATTTTACTGGAACAGGTAATGAACTTTAGGCAAAATATTTATAATTCTAATACTCTTTCTTAAAATAATCATTTCCAGTAAAATGAATTTACCGATTGTAATAAATAATCGGGTAAATGTGTTCTTAATACAAAACTGTACATTTTTATTTATTTTTTTGTACGATTCACATAAAAGCTTAATAAAATGTGATCATTCAATTATATTTAGTATTGAAAATTAAAATTCAATAATGCTCATTCGTGCAAAAAAAGTTATTATTTAAATTGTTTTAGATCATAAAAGCAAACATACCACACATTTAGTGCAAAGCTTAATGACTGGTGGTGTTGTTCGCATATAATGCAAGTGTTATAAGAGCCAAAAACTAAATGATATTAACACACAAAAAATTAAACTAATTTCAAAATAAAATAACAGTAAACAATATCTTAATCTTTGATTGAAAATAAAACAAAATTTTATACAATATTTAGTTTTAGGCCCAGTATTAATACTAGTGACATCTATGAAGCCGCTAATAAGCTTACCCTGCAATTGCATCTCTAATTTCTTTTTGATCTGTGCCAGTTATTGTATTTCGTCTTTTACCACGTGGTTTTCTCGATCGGGTCCTTCTTTTCACAGTTTGGGAATCTGCATTTTGCGATTGTTCACAAGTAGTGTCGACATGCAGAAGCGACCTCCTAGACGTGCACATTCTATCAAACCTTCTTCCAGACGTGTCTATAGGTACAATTTCGGGACAGAATCTGAAAAATACAATTTGATTATTTAAATGATTCTAATAAATAAAAATAAATGGTCATATTAGAAAATAATGTTAAATTACTTAGAAGCTATAACATAAAATTGTTCTTCAGGACTGGGTAATTTATGATCGATTGGTTCATCGTCTCCAGAACTGAAACCTCCTCCATCAGAAACATCTTCAGGTGCTAAAGAAACATTAGTGGGTATTCTAGCCGTCATTCCTGGAATCACAGTCATATCTCCTAAAGCTTCTGTTGATGTCCACTTGCGTAATTCTTCTATCGCCGCCGGCTGAAAAATATATATTTTTTAAATTACTCAAAAATAATTATTGATTTATCGCAAATGTGAATATTGATCAGATAGTTTATTCTAAGAAACTATCGATAAACTTATTGAAATGATTCTAAGAAAATTTGAAAAGAAAAGATATCGTCGGATGACTGTCAAGATCAACTCCAACCTCCTTATAAGGCAACCAGATTTTACGAGAAAAATATCAACGAGCACAAGTAGGAAGTCGACTCCGAAGGAAGAATAATATCCATTGAAATCACGCAGCCGAATATCGGCTCTCTTTGATGCAAGATGGAACCGGTTCGTCGGAGATGAAGAAAATAAAAAAAACTCGGTCGTATAAGTCTCCAAAGAATCCGAACTCGTCCTTTGTAGTTGGTCACGAACAATCTCTTCCACACACACACACGAACCATTCATCCTTAGCTTTCGATTCACGGCTGCGCCCACGCCAAAATAACAAAACGATCAGGGTTAAATGTTAAACGGGTCATACCTTCCGAGTTTCGATGTCCACGTCGACCTTTTCCCTCAGCTTCCTCTGGCGGGCTCCCAACACAGGAGTGCATAAAAGCGGTGGAGAACGACGACCTCCAGCCTCGCCGGAAGGTCCTGGGGATGTCCTGCCGGCCGATTCGTACAGCTGCTTCAGACATCTCGGCCTGTGATCGGATAAGGATTGTTTGCGAATTAAATTTCGCCGAATATTGTACAATGCAGCGGATTTATGGCGCCGCTTCGCTCGATTTACGAGATGTTAATTTGAGCGATAAGGCGGAGGTAAACGGAGCGAAGTTAATAAATAAAATAAAGGAGAGTTAACGAATGAAAAAAAAACGGCGAAATTTGCATTCCGTGTACTAAGCCTCCCTCCAGCTGGAAAATCTGTTTGATTTCCGTATCGGTGAAAAGGGAAAGTTTGCGATTTTATGATTCCTCTCCCCATGTTACCTCTCTGCCGTCAGTTGGCGTTGCCTTTTCGAGTTTTCGAATAAAAATCCAGATGAATATTATAATAATACATACTTTACTTAAAATATTTATGAATTTCCGATTTAAAAATAATTATCGACATGGTAAGATTATCTTGTATAAAATTTTAATTACCTGGTATCTTCCGCAAACAGATTTATTGCCAACTCAGTCTTACATTCAAAATGATCTTTCCGCAGTGCAAAGTCCGAAAGATTTCCTTCAGCTGAAAAAAAAAATAGAAATCATTAAAAACAAATCAAAGTATAATACAATTCAACGAACATCAAAGCCGGCTTCCGATCGAATCAAAAACTTCAATTCACCACACGTACGATCGTTAATTCAATTGAACAAATTGACATTCAAACAACCCACCATTCACAGCAGAATCAGACCATCTAATATTCCTCTTAGGCTTCTTTCGAGTCATTTTCAATAAATGCAAAAAATACGCCAATCACCAACGGATCAAAACGTATTACTAAAACCGATAACATTGCGGGGCGTTAGCGCCATCTTATCAATGCTCGTTGATAGATAATAGATTTTATCTTTCACGGGTGATTTTCGATACATGAAACACGTTTATAAAACGTATAAAATGAGAATTTGAATAAAAAATATTGTTGTGTTTGTAGTGCATTCCATTCCCATAGGTGAGGTCCATCTTGTTGATCCTACCTGAACAACAGTTGATGGATATTCACTGTGTAAGAACGAGATGGACAAACAAAACTATTTGCCTTATCACGATTTGAGATAATGCACTCACTGCAATGTGCACCCAACGAATAAACAGAATCGTATAAAATAAAATTTCAAATAAATTCTTTGTACTAAAGGCATTTTAAAAAGAACACCGATTTCGTTTCTTTATAATCTGTCGCGGTAGAGAAAAATATTTTTATCGTAAATAGTGAAATATCATAAAAGCGATAAACCATTCAAGTGTTTTATCGATGCATTCTAATATTAATCTCATTTTGATGTTATTTGTTTTATAGTTTTTTTGCGATCCATACTTCTTTCATAACGATACTCGTTAATCGTGCCTTATAAATCAAAGGATTCTCATAAACGAAACAGACTCGATTCGAAAAGTCATCCAAAGGCACCTTAAAAGAAAACAGCCGCCTTACTCTTATAGTAATTAACCTATGTCGGTGCAAAGGGATTTCTCAACCGACCGGATTGCGATTCAAATTTATTCGAGCAATCCCGCCAGAGCTTTGAAGGAGACGCCCGTAATTAAGGTAAGACGAGATCTGGGAAGCAGGAAGCAAAAACGGCCAACAAAAGCCGAAAGAAAAAGAAATATGATTCACGAAGAAAGAAAACGAAAAGGGTGGAGATTCGCGAGTGAGGGAAAGTGCGTTTGTTCGCTAACGCGACTTTATACCGTGCCGTATATTATTAAAATATACAGAAGCGAATAATCGTATATTCGCAGGAACGTATGCGTTTTCTGGAGATTTAATATTAAAATGTAAATATTTTTATTTGCTCGGCGAAGTTTCGCAGCGGGAAAGTTCGCGAGAGTTTTTCTGTCGAACCGGCAACAAACTTGATAAGAGTAATTCAGCGTTATCGAAGTGTGGAAACGATGAAGTATGCATCGCATGAAATAATTTATTATACGCAATTAAAATAAGCGTTAAGCTATAAAGATAACTCATAAAATATTTAATATAAAACTTCATGTTATCGATCGAATCATTTTTGCGAATCGCACAAAAAAACAAAATCGCACTATTGATCAAAACATTCTTCCAAATCGAATCGAACAAAAAGCCAATAACAAAGGCTACATCAAATTCATCCCTCAAAAAGCTAGAACCATTCCATTTCATATCCAACAACAGATTCGACCAGTAATTGGTCACGTTCGTCGGTAACAAGGGACCGAGCGACATCTCATTTATTCCGCGGAGCGTTTTGAACCCTTCTAATACTTTATACGGAAAGTTTCGCGTTGCTGAAACATCGTCACATTCCTCATACACACACACACGCACACACACACACGACATGTAATTATGCGACGATATTCAAAAGAGAAGGTTTCCTTCGCGTTTTCTGGGCGTGTGCGTTGCGAATTTATGCGGACGACACGCCCCATATAAACGACGTTCGCCTTTTATTATTATGGCGTCCATTGTCGTCGCCGATGGTGAAAAATTGTGCGAGCTTTTCGAGGTAGTTGCAGTTATAAGCTCTTCAGGTTTGATTGAATAAGCTTTGGGTGAAGGTAATTTGACGGTTATGAGTCATTCATTATTTTTGTCGTTTTCTATAAGCAGTACAGTTATTTTGAAGAGGTTGGATTTGAAGTCTTTCCGGATGCTTCATCTTGAACGGGTAAAAATGTTGATTCAGTATCAGTTCAATGTATTCAGAGAGATAAAATTATATTTTATTAATCTCAATAACTAGAAAATATTTTTTTATAACCTCACATAATAACATGATGCAAACTGACGTCACATTTGACCTCAATTCTCTTTATTACGAATGAAAATCTTCAATCAACTGAATGGATGATGCTAAAAATAGGGAAAAAAATGTTTAAACATTTATATTGATCAACATCTATCACCTTTAAAATATTATTGAACAAATCAATCAAAATTTTCTACTTTCATACAACGCTTCGTAACACACAATAGATACGGAACACTTTTTCTCGTAGGAACGTACACATTTTTTACACTTTTCATAAACGCGCGTCGTGAACAGAACGAAAGGCAATCAATTACCATATGTTATCTAAAAGCGGTCTCGGATCGTATCTCGAAAAAGATAAATCAAAATATACACGTACGATTGTCCAAATATGGTATGCGGACAGATAGCGGCTCCTAAGAACTTCACGATTATACCACATGAGTGGGAAAAAATCACATATGAACTCTGATGCACAAGACAAAGCTTTCACTCGAAAGCTTCCGAGCATTTGCATATACAAAGCGATTCAGATGCATTTAAATTTCGACATATATTACAATGCAGATACGGCACGTTCGTTCTTGGTTAATTTTTCGTTTGATGGGTAATATTTTTTTGTTAGAAAGACTGTTTTTGTGTCGTAAACATGGCGCACCCTTGCCATTGCAATTAAGGGGCTTTATTGGCAGATATTAAATATCATAGGCGACTTTCGTGAAATTTGACGGTTTGTGAATGCGTTTCGTGTCCCACTTTCGCCTGGAAACTGTCTGGAGTAATTAATCGTGTTCGCTGAAGAAAAAAGGAAGTCTTTCGAAGAACGCGCTCGAATAAATTTAGACTGGAATCACGCTCGGTCGACTCCTGCATCCTTGGAAAGTTATGATTATGTTGAAGTAAACGGTGGTGTTTTGGACCTGTGTTTCACAAAGTACATACATTTATTTTCACAAGTTCGTTGATTAAGTTAGCTTAATTTATTATGCGATAAATAGTTGGATGTATGCAAAAACTAAAAAATAAAATCAACAATATATAAAAGAATCGTATTTATCATAATCAATCGGCAATCGGCAATAAGGCAATCGTAATTAATGCGTCCAAATTTACATATCACATAAAAACATTTCATTTAAAACATATCGAGATTAATTAGAGTCGATTTGAAAAAGCGCGTCATACTTAAAACCGCACAATGCTGAAACGACAGTGATTTTGCACTTTTTTTCAACACACAAAAGAAAACACTGCGAAACAGTATAGAGTGCAATTCAGCGACAAGAATTTTCAGGCAGGATCTGAAAAAGACGAATAAATCCGCTCCAGACTTGGACAAACTCCAAATGTGTTCGGTCTAGTCGGTCTTACGCGGAAAAATAAGACAGACAAACGCGTACAAAGGGATGCGAAAAAAGCTATTTTTTCCACCATCGACGCATAATTCTGCAATAATATTTTCGCACGAATCCGCAAATGTCGGCGAGGAATCGACGGAAATTTCCGACTCGAATGGCGTCGTTAAAATTCGATATAGCCGCACATGTTACCACAGTGGACGTGTCGAAGAATTCTCAGGTGTGCTCCATAAAATATCTAGTATGCGAATATGAAAAATACGAGTAATAAGCGAAGATTGATGGCTTCGCCAACTATAGGAAAATAGTGCTTGCGATGTGTGTGGTTGTGATCGTATGCTTCGATAACTGTTGTACGATTCAATTGTCCGACCAGTAAAATAGCATGCTGTTTGGAAATTGCACATGCGATTTTCCAGAAGTGTGTCGTATGTAAAGGCGATGTCCGTTACATGTGAAAATTTTCTTTATATGGTTACAGACCGAGTCCTGTTAGTTGGAATCTTAACGGGAAAATGCGACGAGTTTTCGTACCTGAGTAAGGAACGATTTATTACTGAAATTTATACTGTAAACAACTTCTATTGTGAATTTCAAGAAAAATTATTTTTATAGATCGTATTATGCAGTCTGCTTTGTGTACAGAATACATAAATTTATGAAAACAGAAATTCAAACGCAGCAAAAGCTCGTAGAAGCACGAACGGTAGTTTGTTCAAAAAAAATCACCACCACAAGCCTAGAAATATAAATATTGTTGAACATCGAAGATACAAGTTTGCGGTTTATTCAAATTACCAATAAGTAGGGACGTCGGTTTCATCAGTATACAAAATTATTTCACAATTTCCGGGAAATGAAAGGGTCGAATACTAAACACGGTTTCGGATCTTAATTTTTTTGTTTACCTCCTTATTACATTTTTTCGATACGGAACCATCTATTTTTTCAAACACGGTTCGGAACATGCCCTAATTGGTTCGCGCATTTAAAGGGTTGAAATATCCATTCAATTAGTACGAAAATATTGCGAATTAAAAGGTGGACTTTTAATTTCGTCCGTGGAGAAAATCGTATCTTTACGCAGAAAAGGGGGCGAAAAACGGGGGTGCACGAGAAAATAATGTGAATATTTCTTCGCAGAGATAAAGACCGAGTTCAGTTTAATTCCTCGAGTGGGATTATCTGTGTGAAATATTGCCACAATAAAAAAATATACATATTTATTGCTCGACAAACGAGTAAATATTTACGTTTGATAGGCAAACGTTAAAGAATTTTGAACGTTAGTGAGATATATTCGATTTTTGTGTAAACTTCAATAATAGTTTACCGAAATATACAAATATACCCATAATTTTTATTTGCTTAGATAGTGAATAATATAGTTTTTATTCAGAGCGGGTTTCAGACGAAATTAAACGAAGGCAACGTTGTGAGAAATGAAATATTCAAACAATGAAAGAACTTTCTCTTAAACAAAAGCCGAGTACAATCCAGAACGTTTTTCCAGTTTATTCACACTTCGTTTCGTTATGTTGTGAACACAAGATAAGAAATTTGACATAATATAACATTGCAAATATAAAACACTATTTACTTGAAACTACTCAAGTTTGACAAATACACTGATTCAAATTGATAAGCGAACACCAAATAAACTCGATCAACTACAAACACTCGAATCCCTGCATACAATTTACATCTAAATCACTTCCAACATACATAGAAACATTCGAATAAATCCGATTTACACGCACATCAAAATAACGGTCAACACAACTCGAATCGAAACCTCCGACAAAAACGATCCAAAACCGATATATCATTTTAGAAATACAATCGAAGTACGCACAGGAATCCACCATCGTGGGAGTGGGTACCTTCTAGGATGGAAGCCTTAAAAAAAACAACAACACATCTCAACCACGACTGGATGGATACTGAAAACGGTCAAATTAGGGCCTGTGAGGTGTTCCGACCGCATTCCCGCGTTCACATCTTAATCACAATCTATGGTGGGCAGGGTTATATTGTGGCGATGGTCTCTCACGACCCGACACCATAGGGTGGTTTAGTTCCGAGGTACATAGGGCCTTCGATAATGGTGATTTGACGGCTATATGCCGATCGGAATGGAGATACCGCGAAATGTGGGCGGAAAATTCTTATGTCCGATTCGATGGGATTTATTGAACGGAAACGGGCTTCCGAAATATATTATAATACGATCATCGAAGAGGTTTTTCATTAGTACATTTGGATGGAAGTTCTATCCAAATATACTAATGGAACCTATCTCTAATTTTTATATGGTCACCATACATTTTTTACGCGGTTTTTTTACACGGTAGTCTCTGGAACGTATCCCCCGTGTAAAAAGAGGATCTATATACTCTAAAAATAGACTTTATATATAATCTGACATGAAGTTTGAATCGTGAGCGCCATACAACAGGCAATAAAACCGAGTTTGATCAGAGAACCACCGCACCGAGATAATAATACATAATACGAAATATGAAATGGCCGAAGATCTGAAAACTAGATAGTTTCGTACAGTATAGTATTCAATCGGTACGAAGGAACGATTGGAAATTGCGATTCCACTTTATAGTATAAAAGATAAATAATAAAAAAAGATTCGACACTTCTCATTTATTTAGAGAGAGCCGTGGGGCGTTAGGAGAACGTGATTAGATTTTTCATGAAAATCGAAAACGAGCTCCCGAGGCAATTTGGCACCAGATACTTTCGTTAAAGAAAAGCCGAGGGGAAACGTAATGGAAATTGAAGAGTGGGCTTCATCGTTTTGAATACACGTGCACTTTTATAATAAATATGCGGAGTATAGAAGAATTTACGTGAAAGCTCGGAAGATTTTCGCCTCTCATCACAGACGATGAATGGAAAAAATCGAAAATTTAATATACATGTCTAAATGTGCATTGAACCTGAGTATTTAATAAAATTAGTGTGCTTAAAAAAATGCGCATTAGAAAAAATATCTGTACCTTAAAACGAATAAAAAGTGCATTAGAATATATAAATAAAAATAGAGAACGCTACAAACACTCAATTTATAATGCACAATTTTTTTTTTCATTGCACATACAGACAAAATGAGGCTCGATACGAAATTCTTTATTGCACAAGTAATTCGTTTTAATGCACAATATGTATTTTTTTTATGTACAATTAAATCGCACCTAATGTTTAATATATAATATAAAATATAATGTGTAAACAGTTGTTAAAATATATCAAACAATTTTCTAGACCCGTTCCTATTAACGTTAATAAAAAATATCCGTACATAATAAACGTCGCAGAATAATAAATTATTTAACGATCTCGTCAAATGAATAATTTCATAGGCACGGCGAGGGTGCAGAAAGAGAAAAATTACAACTAAGAGCACCATCGTAAAAAAATGTCGTAAAACGCGAAAGACCACGAACAAAGTTCCGAATAATAAACGTCAGCTAAAGGGGGCTGGAAAAGAGCATCCAACTCCACAGGAGAAGAACAACTTAAATTTTTTCGAACCCAGCTATAATTGCGTTATCTCCCGAGCGCAACTATTCGCAAGAATTCGAAATTAGGACTCGTCGAGCGAAAACAAGAAATAAACGCAGTTTCTCGAAGGTGGAAGAAGGTCCCCGAGGACGATATCACCCCTATGCGATGGTAACCGAGAAATGAAATCCCGGGACAAAGGGGTGTTTCCGCATTGTGGCCGCCGAGTCGGCTTTTACTTTGAATTGTTTTCTTGCCTCGACCGTATATCACGAAATTAAACGGGCGAGATATAAAAGTTAGATTATATAGAGTCCGGAAACAGTGTTGCCGTAAACACCGCGATGAATCAGTTTGTAAACTTCCCTTGAAGTTGAAAAATAATCAGAAATACGATTTCAATCAAAGTTATTATTAAATTAAGCAATTCGATTCAGAGAAAGAGAAAACTGTATACAATAGAACCTCGATTGTCCGAAATAAACGAAGATTGAGATTTCCGGAATAAACGAGACAGGAAAATAAATTGAATTATTAATACAAAATTTTCAGCGTGCATAATTATGCACACAACCTTTAAATACTTTTTAAATGTATGTACACTTTATTCATTTTTACTATTTTTCGTTATTTAACACTGAAAAATTTTTGAAGTCATAAACGCATTCATAATTTTTAACACAATTTATCTAAAAGTCGGTTTTTTTTTTACATCAAATCAATCCGAATAATAGGAGTTCTACTGTATTTAAAAAGGCTAATCACAAACAACTGCGCACGCCAGAATCAAAACCGAGGCAAGTTGTCGTTTTTAATTTCGAACTCGCGCGTTTTCCGCCCTTAATATTTTCCCAATTTACGACTGCATTTTCTTTGTTTCGTTCGCTTTTGTGGGGGTCGGCTCATTAATAAAAAGCTTCGCCCTTCCGGTTCGTTTGGCCTCTTTCGATTTTTCATTGTTTTTTTTCCCGGAGACGTTTTCGCGCCTTCGCCGATGGCGACATCTTGCCTATGTAAAACTTATTCGGGATTCTTTCCCAGAATAAATAAAAAGAAAAGCCCTTCACCAGCATTCTGTGCGGGAAATTCTATTTCCTCTCGTTTTCCGTTTGCCCGTTCCCTTGACTTTTCCGCGGCATTTAATTCGTTTCGACTCTCTAATTGACAGAAAACTTAGCGAATTATCAACAAACAATTAAAATGTGAGGGACTTTTGACAGTTCAATATCACAGTTTGTGTAAAAATTCATTTATAAATGAATTTTAATACAATGTATAATATTGATAATTTTATATTTATTTTTATGATACAAATACACAATTTTTCAAAATGTATTTTCTTATTTAAGTAAATTCATATCGATAATGAAAAGAACCCAAAAACCGTGATTGATTACGGAGGGTGGATGGCAAAATTTAGCTTCATTAAAGAAGACCGACGCATAATGATCTTATTAAACGAATTATGCAAACCTCGGAAAGCTGAAGCAAAAAAAGGGAATTTAGATGGGTCGAAGATTCATTACCATAATTCTTAATTAGAAACGTCGAAGTCTAAATACCCGTGCAATTAATACGCCCCCGAAAAAAAAATCCCTCTTCCCAAACCAGGACACGAACACCCAAGCACAAATGTTCAAATACACAAACCGGATCCGTATGATCTATTTACGAGAGAGAAAGATGTTTCGAGTGTCTTATGTGGCGCAATAATGCCATAGTTTTACGACCGACGCAATCACGGAACTGTGACTTATTACTTATGCCGGAAAAAGGCACAAGAGCGGTTCAGTGAACTCGCACGAAGGCAACAGGTGCATAACACACGAACGTGCAAGGTTATATCGAATCGATAGAACAAACATTAGAGTTGATAGAGTCCAAAATAGATTTCGTAAACGAAAAGAATCGGAGATATGAAGTTGTGTCGAATGTCAGTGCTGTCGTGACGGATCAAAAGTTTTTGGATTGTTATTGATTGTATAATAGTTGTGTGTATTTTTGAACGTATCCGATTCTGTTTAGGTATTTTGTAATCGTATCAAACAGAAGAAAGTAGAAAAAGATGGATCGTTTACGTTCACGGGTGGAATGTTGGATGTTTACACGAGTTTAGTCTTACGTACTTGCGTACGAATTAATATAATATTTATTTAAAAATAAAATGCGCGTGTATACAGTTTGGCGAATAATAATTTCGACATGATGGCTTTGAGAATTCACAGTCGAAAATGGAAAACGAACTAAAGCGGAGCCGAAACGGCGCTTCTTCTTTCGCAACGATCCTACCGTGAAGAATGAAAACGGGAGCGAAAACGTCATAAAAGAAGTTATAAAATACGATAGCCTGTTACACGAGAAGGCAATAAAATCGTCTAACATACACCTGCGGGACTTCGCTTCACGAAATAATCAAAATTTACAAGGAGTGACGCTTCCGAAAATAGCACCCCGAAAGCCAGAACCGATCCGTCAGAATCGAACGAATAGATTTCAATCCTAATATCTGCAAAGATGAAAAATCGTGAATCGCAAAAACGTCACCAAAGACACATTCGATAAAGCCAAATTTTTTTTTGAAACACTAATTTTGATTTTTTATAAGATGTTCATAGTAAAAAAGAAGAAGACATATTCGATAGAACCGAATAAGTCAAGAGAAAATCTTTTCGATGCATCAATTTTGATTTTTTATAAGATAGTCATTGTAAAAATGAGAAATATCATCTTCATCAAGCACGAGGTCCTCGTCACGATCCAGCTGATCCAAAACCGCATCGAGGAATCAGCTCACGAGCTTTTCGCTATACTTGGCCAAGTTGCGCAGCGTTCTAGCGGTACCTCAACGTTTTTGCTAATTAAATGAGGAATTATTTATGACGACGACACGACGCGGGAAAGCTGCTGTCGAACAAGGTTAGTCTAGCGCTAAATTTGCAAGAAAATTCCTCTAACAGTCTTCGGCTTGCTCAACTTTGACGGTGGATAATGAGCGAAGAGTGCTTCGCACAGACACCTTTATTGTTCAAGCGGCGCTCTAAAGCTTTTATGGATATTGTTTTCCGTTTCGTGTTAATGAAAATCACGGAGGTAATGACAGAATCAAGATATATCTAGAACGAATATAAGCTCATCATATTGTGTAAGAGTACAAGTTTAAGGTTATATAAACGCGGAGGTCATCGGTGTTTTAAGTTGTTCAGTGAGTTGTATGCAATAAATAAAAACGTCAAACTGATTTACGTCTGCGTTATAAATCAGCTCGTATCGAAGCGAATGGTCCAGCTTTAGTACAAAACCGTGATTCGAATCAAAGAACTCAATAACTGAGGCATAGGAAATTTTCACATTTACAACAATATTACTGTAATATTTATTCATTGTTCAAATACGTATAAATTTTATTTGAAATAAAAAATTATTTTATACAATATCGATAAATTTTCAAGTCGCATATTCAAGAATATTGCGTAAACTACAAACAATAATGTCATCGCGAAACTATCGAATTCCCTTCGACACAATCGAAAGCAAACTTCGCACAAGTCAAGCCCGAGAGGAAAAACCTTCGGCGATAACAATAGAAACGCAAACGACGCAAGCCGAACGTGCCACTTTCGACAAACAACAAATCCCAGCAACATTTTCCATTCCCGCTGCAAAATCGAAGCTTTCCAAACGTCCAACGCGAATATTTCCACGGGCGAAAATCGCGAATTTAATCGACGCACTAGCATGTCCGATCCCGAATTTCCCCGACGGCCATTCGCCAGAAACGAGTCGAAATAAACCACAGCCTCCTCGAGCTGGTAAAACCGGGAAAGGCCCTTTCCCGTAATTGCGTTACACTGCCAAAACTTAACGGCGACCCATCATAACAAATTTGACGCCCGCCCCTACAACTAAATTAGTTTTGGGCCACCCCCGAGTGCACGGGGCCTGAAAACGGGCCCCCCTTTTATCTCGGTCGCATTTATCCTCTTTCATGTTGCGATTTTATTGGGACGATCTCGTTTATTGACGATCGCGCTGCTTCTGTGTGTTCGTTCTTTATGACGCGAAAGAAATTTTTTCGGCGATTTTTGAAGTCGAGGGTGTCGTAAATGTATTGACGCCTTATATTTCGGCGTTTCGATGTGGCCGCTATGACTTCGCGTAATAATAAAATGTGATTTTATTTACGTTTGTGCGATGTATCGTGCTTTGCAGATTTCGTATGTTACAGTGTTGTTCAAAAATATTTGATAAAATAATACGGATTTAAACGTGAATTAAAAAAGTCACGTGTACATTCTGCACGAGCATTGAAATGTGTGTACAAAAAAAGTCTGTACAAAACGATTAAAATGTGCATTAGAATGACCAGAAATAAATGATCGACAACGCCGCAAATGCCAATAGGGTGAAATACCAACCGCTCGACCGTTCACAACTTTCAAATAGAATCAAATTGTTAAAATTTGTTTTAAAATTAATTAAATCAAAATTTTACCAAAAGGAAACATTGTCTGTAGAAGAAGACTTTACTCTGACGACATTGCCACCTCTCGATCATTTCAATGCACGAACTATTCTTCTATTGCTCGTTTCATATTTTTTAATGTTCAATTTATAATGTACATTTTTTTTTTCTTTACATACTACAGATAAAATTATGCTCAATTCATGATTTTTTGATGCATCCGAAATAATGCACATCGTGCATTATTCTAATGCGCAAATAATTAGTTTTACGGCACAATCTATATTTTTACATTACACAGTTAAATCGAACCCGAATAATATTGATATTTATTATAGTTTGATTTCAGCTGGAGTGCAAAAAGGTCATTAAATAAATGATGGAATTGCGATCAAAAAGAAACAACGTACTCAGCATGAATCAAACTAGCAATCGGTGTCAATTCAACTTTAAAAGATGTATAGAGAAAAATTGTGAAATTCAAAATCGGTCGATAAAAAATTCAACGCCAATATGTGAATAATAATATTAAACAGAATCGTATATCAAATACAAAAATCATCGATTAATTAAAGCGATAGAACGAGTATCTCGCATAATCAGATGATCAGATATTGTGAAAAATCAAGTTCGGACCACTTGAACCGTACTGAAATCGAAATAACGAGAAATCGGATATAAACAAAATTTCCACGTACACGTGCCGATTACGGGGGGCGTAAATAAGAGCGATACCAATTAACACAAACGTAATCGGCTTTCGCCGCCCCTTTGCTATTAAATATAAAATTCGCTCCTGCGGAACATCCTTGTTAATTAACGCCGAACCGATACGCTTTTACACGCACTCAATATATCCGAAGCGGTCGCTTTGCATATTTTAAGGAAGTTTTCCGCAACCTTCGCAGGGCCAAGGCACTTTCCCGAGCACGGACATTATCCGGAATTTATCAAAACGGGGATAAAACGATTTCCCCGGGAGAGGATCCCGCGGAAACGGACACAATAGGAGATTACGTGCGAAAAATTCTCGGAAAAACGCGGGATTTTTTTTATTATAATTCGACCAGACACTGCCGCCTGAGCTCTTCCTGTTAGAGATTTTTCATTTTTCGGATATATTTTCACCTCCAGGAGTGGGCGTTAAAAGGTGCGTCATCTAAATTGGTGCGCTCGAAATCTCACACATCGATGAATTTTCCACGGAACGTTGAGGATATTGTCGGACTGGGGGAAGGGAGGGGAGGGGGGTTGAAATGAAACGTGAAATGAAAAAATATATCCTCGGGGATGTAAATGTGAGAAATTTTCTTGAGTAAACGACGCGAAATTAAAGGTCTAAATGCGATTACTGAGATCTGCTCGAACGAACCCGAAATCTCATTATGCGAAACGTGCGTAGGTATGGTAGGTAGGTGTATGGACTCTATTTTCATTAGTTAAAAAGCGTTTTCGAAATGATTAGTGGGTTTGTGTTTAATTTAGATCTCGAAACATCAACAAATATACTTACTTTTACTATGAGTGTTTTAAGTGAAATATTGAATAATTTCCTAAATTTTTTTTATTATTAAGTAACATGAGAAGACTGAACGTTTCAAATTAAATAATTGAATTAAGATAAACGATAACATCTCAATTTTATATGCAAAATAAACAAAAAAATACATTATATTCAATGATGGCTGATTTCAAGAGACGTCTTCATACGATTCATCACGCAATGATACATCAAATTATCATGGAGCACTATTGTGATGAGAATTGTCGAGCTGAATAATAAATTACTTGACGCCACAGCCCATACAAGGGACTCGTGTGAAGTGTCAGATTAATTTTGACCCCGGATTTAGTAGGACAACGTTGAACCCAACGAACAAGAATTGGTTCCGTTCCTTTTCAAAAGGATTCAAATTATAATTTATCTCTCGAAATGTATTGAGTTTCGAATCGAACAAAGTTCCGAAGGAAAAGCGTAATATTTTAAAGGCGGTTAACATTGACAAGTCGAAGAATATAATATTCTTCTCGGTTTGAGCGTTTCGTCATGTCTGCCGAGAGGAAACAATGGTTCATTGTTTCGCGGAAAAAACAAACTCGAACCGAAGTCTGCACACGAACGATGATTGTTACTGTAAATAGTCGAAATCATTCACAGCTGGAGATAGTTCAAGGTATATTTCACTAGTGAGAAATATTCTTATAATCACAATCGACAAATTAGTTATATTCTTATGCAATTTAAAAAATATATTAAAAACTGATCATACCTAAACTCATAGATCCACAGCAACAATTACACTGGATGCGGAACGACAAAAAAAGAGTTGCAACAAAAGCGAAGAAGTTGTTCGAACGTCCAACTGTTATGATGCAACGATGCATATAAAATGCATCGGACCTTACCTTTTTTACGAATCCGATGAGAAAGATTTTTTCTAGATACGCCCATCGACAAAAAAAGCTCCATAAACACGGACGCCGTCAATTTACGACGGAATCGTTAAAAACTGAAATCGAGGTGTTCGTGTGGGACTCCCTTCAAAGGTCCGTGTCCCGCGAGGATATCAAATCTTTTAAAGGGTGGGACATTAATGATGGACCGAAAGAATGGAACGACAGACCACCCTGGGAGGTTTCGATGTGTAGGCGAAGAGAGCACGCGATTAGAAAACACAAAAGGTGTTTTATATTATCCGAAAATGTATAATATACCGTTGGCGTTCGAGTATAAAATGTGTATTTATGTGAGTAATATGAAAAAGAAAGTAATAAAGAAGCGTATCTATCGTCGGGCGAGTCCGAATGTCGGAAATTGAGTTAAAAAGTTCCCGTCTGAGTTGACATTAAAAGCAATTTATTCGAACGAAAGCGAAACCGCCAAGTTTCTAGCAGATTCGAAAAGCGCAAACAAATAAGACGGATAAAAAATTGTTCGGAGTGACAAGCGTATTTCTTTAAATTTGAAAAAAATTGGCTTCGAATGAAGATGATCAATCATGTTAATTGTCTATTGTTTCGAATACATTTTTTGGTGTCTCAATATAATTTTTTAATGATAAAACGAACAGATGGGCGGCCAATAAAGTGCATTTAAAAACTGGGAAGAATGTTAATTTTATGGCTTAAATTTGAATAATTAATTAAAAGTAATATTTCAACTAAGGGATAGCGTCAAAACCGACTCGAAATTTCGCTTAATAACAAGCTTTCAACTTCTTAGACAATTTCCAATTAACTGTTCGCAAAATGAAATTTCGACCGAAGATAAGTGTTTGCAAAACCGAATTGTGATGTTCAACATATTTTTTGTTTGATTTGCACAAAGGGCTATAAAAACGGAAAATTGCTGATTTTTACTATAATGTTAACAAGAAACATGGTGCAATCTTACATTTATACATAATATTTTCCCATATATAAAACGATTATTGATATAAGAGAATATTGAGAATATGAGGCAGGCTATTAATTTGAATATGTATTTTCTTAGTTAACTTATTACATTATATGATTCGATTCAAAACATACGCATAGTTTACACATACAATATTATCTAATGCAAATCAGCTATTGCCATAATACATCAAGATACAGCGATATCGTGCATATTTTATCTGAAAACACACCTTTTGCCCATTGTTGTTTCAGATTTAAACCTTCGACATACATTTATAATAAAAAAAAGGCACACTGGACCCTTTCGAAGAACGCCTATCTGATTTATAAACAATACGCAGACTTCGTACGCGACCTTTCCAATATTGAACATAAATCAGAACACGAATATTGCACACACAACGAATATTATTAATATAAAATATATTAATAAAAATCAACGATTCATCAACATCAAACGTAACAAATCAATTATCGAGGCTAAATAACATATTATACGATCTAATATACGGTTTAAACGCGTACTTATATTAGTTGTATACGATAACGATTATTCACGTATTAATAAAATTATACGAATTGGACTAAAACCGTTTGATTAAAATATAATTTTCAGTCGTCAAAACGAATATATGCTGAGGTGAAAAGCTTTCACGTGAAATAACAATGGGGGGATTAAAAAGTCGACGGTTAATTCTGCATAATCGTAATTCGTGAAGTCCTCGATTGTTGAGGAGTTCAATGGTCGAAATTCACATAGAAAGTGTATGTCGTGACCCGTTTCAGCGAAAATCCGACGTGCAGGTATATTTTTCGACAATTAAAATCCGACTGGATTATATCACGAGGAGAGTAATTCGCCGTGCGGGTCACAATGGAATTAAATTCGTGGCTTTTATATTATTTACGTCGGCATTGTCTGGGGAAGAGGTCCATTTTCCGCTCTGCGAATTGAAAATATGACGGGATAAAAATTAATTAAACGTTTAGTTCGAATGAGTCACGTTGAATTTATTTAACGATTCACGTGACAATGAATGTGTTTTTGAAATTCGTGTCAATTACAGTTTTCTGTCCGGAAAATGTACATAGGATTTTTTCGTGAACATTATCACTTTTTTTCGGTATATTTACAAAAAAAATCATGAAAATAGCATTGCTTATGTAAAATTCATATTTCGATTCCCTGAAAAATATTTTCAAGAAAACTTTTCAAATACTAAACAGACGCAAAACAACGAAAAAATGAAACATTGACATATCGGATTTTCGCGTTCGAATATTTACAAATTTTCACGCGAACTTTTCACCTCGGAAACGCGACGAATGCGAAAAATGAAAATAAAAAATACAGTTTTCGTCGAACGCAAACAAAGCCACCCATCAACCCTTCTTAAAAAAAAAAAGAATAAATCCGAAAAGAAGAAAAAACCCCAAACAGACGGAATAAATCGCGCGCAGAAACCAATAAACATACAAGTATTTGCGCAGACGGACTCGCGGAGTGACTCTTCAATAAAGTTACCTTCCAGAATCCGGACAGATCGAGTTTTTCAATATTTATTATTGGATTCATTGGAACAGGAGCGACTGGAAACACCTGCCGCCGGAAAATTCGCTCGGACCGATTTTCCGCGGGGAAATTCCCGGGAGCGAGTTTTTCCCGCGGGCGCAACGAACTTTGCTTTACGTACGAATAAAAAACGAAAAAATAAGAAAATGTCGGGACTTTAAGGTCGCATGTTTACGTGCGATTTAATGTCGGGTGAAATGTGATTTTCTTGTCGCGTATAAAATTTTATATTGCATTAAGAATTGATCTTTGGATCGTCAAGTGTTTTGTTTTGTATATTTATATCAGAAAAAAAATATTATTACGAATTTTATAAAAATAATAATAATTTAAAAAATGGATATTTCAGTTAGAAAGTTATTGAGGGATATTTTGCATAATGAAATTTGCTAGGTGTAGTTTTGCGGGTTTAATCTAATGTGCGGATTATGGATGTGGAAAAAAAAATTAGGATGTTCTTAAATGAATGCGATTTAACTGTGCATTGAAAAAATATAGATTGTGCATTAAAACGATCTACTTGTGCACTAGAATAATATATGTGCATTATTTCTGATACATAAGAAATCTCCCATTGAGAATCATTTTATTTGTAGTATGCAATGAAAATAAAATTTATGCATTATAAAGCGAACATTAAAAAATATGAAATGAGCAATAGAAATAATAGTTTATGCATTGAAATAGTCGGGAGGTGGAAACGTCAAAAGAGTAAAGTTTAAATTTCCCCCTTTTATATCGATGATCAATTTTAAATTTGATATTAGTAAATTGTGATGACGAAAAAAATACTTTTGAAGTAATTTTTGCTGTGTGAAAAAATACGGCAATTTCAAATCGTATAGAAATTACCTAAATGTAGTTATGTAATACTGATATCATTACGAATATACACTCAAACAATTACTGCACCGACCAGAAACGCAGCTTTTAATGCGAAGCGACGATAAACGCAATCATCGCAAACTAGTGAAAACAACCGCTCGTAAACTGTAATTACATCCGAATCTACACTGATGCAATTGAAATATTTCGAAACGGTCGTACTCTTTCCTTTCCGAGTCCCTAATTAAAGCGGCGTCGGACCGAAAAAATAAAATTAGACGAACATGCACACACAAAAAAGAGTTAAAACGTGTGATTTGTTTAAGCGAGAGCGGCACTCACTAATGCTAGACGAAACCGTCAAATGGCCCAACACAAAGTGAGGCAGGGCATATATTTTTTGGAAGCAAACGAAGCTAATTATTTCACGTGGGCCATGTTCGGCGGTAATTACTGTGATTTTTCTCGGTGCTTGTTCCTAATCGTCGCACGTTCTCGAAGTGCTCGAGGTTTTAATTAAGAAAATTGAAAAAAGCCGCATAAATCAAAAGAATGTGCCTTATGAATGTGAACGCGTTCGCTTTGGGATGATTGTTTCTTTTTGGGTGAACTTTTAACTGAAGAATTTCAAGGAAAGATCTCTCAATGTAATGGAGCTTTATGTTAGAGAAAATTCTTGTAGTGTTGAAAGGTGGAAACATATAAAGTCTTCCTCGATACGTTGTTGAAAGCTTTAAAGTACAGGGATTAATGTAAGTGACGATTTATACGTTTAAAATTTGAAATATGAAAAATTAAACACAATATTTTTTTCAATACGATTCTTACTTACAGGTATTCGAATGTGTATTTTCAATGCGACATGTTTGCTCGAAAACTTCACAAAACAATATTTACCGACGAAAATACATTTTGTACAAATAAGTATATATGAAATTGTTTGTACATTTGACTGTAAGAGTTTCGTAGCACGTTTACGCACTCGATAACTCGATCAATCGCAAAGCAGGAATTGTGCGAAAACGAAAAAAAAATATCAATCGATTGTGTACATTTTTATGATGAAAGCGAACACGAGGAAAAAAACAATTATCAAAGCGAAAGAAAGGAAAGAACCGTTCCGCCATAATTGAACAAACATAAGGATGAAAACACAGCAATCGTTACGGCAGCGCGAAAAACGCACCGCAAAGAACGAAAGAAAAAATACAATAAAACCAGAAAGAAATTCTAATGAAAATGCGAATCCTCACTAAAACGAGAACGATTCCGTATTTCAAAAGAAGACCGACGAACATTTCGAATTGTCGCTTTTCACACGCGTTTTGAACACGTCAAAATCAACGCGACCAACGACTCGAGACGAGGCGTTAAATCCTCAAAAGACATCGTTAACTTTCGGCTCGCGACACCGACCTAATTGACTAGGAAAATAAAACAGAAAAAATTCTCACGTAGCCGGTAAAAAGGGCGAAAGAAAAGTTTGTACGTTTCACAAAGAACTCGCTGATTGATGAGCGTGAAAATGGTGCGCGCTCGCTCCTTATAATAAAAGGATCGACGAGATGTTAAGGATTCATAATAAGTTCGATGATCAATCGCCGAGCCGACCGAGTTTTAAAAAGGAAACGAAGTCAGTGATGATGATGATGACCTTTCACAGTCACGGATCCTCTTAAGATGATTAACGATCAATGAAGGGACTGTTTCTAATCGCAAAGCGTAACTGAAGATATGGGAATGTAGTACGAAGTACACATGTTGTTAGATGGATCAGTTTCATTAGATAGAGAAGAAAAACGATCTTAATAAAATATATTAAACGAACGTTCAAGTTATGATGAATTTCAGACTGACGCTAATTATCGAGAGCATACAAGCAAATTTTATTTCAATAGGTATAAATATCAGAATACAGATATTATGAAATTCTAAAAGTCTACAAAATTCCTGTTTGCGAAAATCCAATCAGTGGAAGCCCATATTTTGATTCGACGACGAATCTTGAAGAAGTTCAGATACTCACCTGAAACAAAAAGAAAAAAGTATGTCGTTAGTGTGGTGAAAATTAGCTCATGACGATAAAAAGACCGGCTTATATTTTATGATTACGAGGTGTTCAAACAAAGGGTTCATCAGGAGTTTTAGAGTTTTATCTTATGGTCTCTAAACGCAAACAAACTAAGTCAAACAGCGGCTGGAGTTCCAAGATAATGCGAAAGCGGGGAACGATTAACTAAAACAGTTAATATAATCCTACTAGTATTGTTCTGTAGTTAAAATTAACAGTAGAGATGCATGTTCTTAAACTGAATCTAATTTAATAAAATTATTATAAATAACGTTTAATGAACCGCTGGAAATCAAATAATTTTCTTTGTAAACATTTACGTTTAATTGGACACGAAAATATTTTCCAATCAATTTACAACTTTCGGCAAATTCAGCTTATAAACCAATTACGATTTACGCACAGCGATTTTGAAGTATCGAATTTAACCCAAACAAAAATTTTCCGATTATAATTCCGAAAGAAAACCGATTAAGTGTAGAACCTCGATATTGGGTCAACTTCAAGTTTTAAGCTCCTAATCAAATCTCAAGAACATCGACTTCAGATTTTTACGAAAACACGGCTTTCCAGAACCGACCCAACATTCCGATCGAACTCCTCAACTTCGACAAGAACAACGACCCACGAATGCAACAAAACGTCATAAGGACGATCCGAGCGAAATTTAA
This sequence comes from Hydropsyche betteni, assembly GCA_028571205.2. Classification (NCBI taxonomy): domain Eukaryota; kingdom Metazoa; phylum Arthropoda; class Insecta; order Trichoptera; family Hydropsychidae; genus Hydropsyche; species Hydropsyche betteni. The sequence goes on from JAOXNN020000006.1 coordinate 6,660,109, forward strand.
TTATATTTACACGTCCACAAATTTGTCCCGTGATGGAATTAAGCCGGAATTGCGGAGGAGCAGCCTTTGCACGGAATTTTAATGAAAAAGCCGCAGAAAGGAGTAATTGCGTGCAGAAGTGGCCGCCGTTTGTTTGTCCCGAAGCATCCGTGGCTCGTTTCGTTTTCAACAATCTTTATTTCATTTTTTTGGCGTTTGTTTTCGAACAGAAGGCGCGCAATAATTGCACTCGGCTGCTACCGGATCGAAATAAAATTCGATGGAAATATGTGGATAATTCGTTCTCGAGACATTATCTCAAATTATGGGAAATTGAGGAAGATGATCGTGAGAGTTGATGTGAGTTTCCGAAACGCATCTGACGATTCGAAAATGTGGAATTTATTTGGTCAAAGAAACCATCTATCAGTCCGAGTATATATAATATATTTGTGTCCATTTATATTTGGATTGGTTGTAAATACACATTGTAGAAGGGTTGAGTTTGCCTAAATAAGGTTAGGTTCTAGGAATAAGATATTTTTTTGCAATTTCACTTGCTTTTTGTTCAAAACTTTAGGTTAGATTAGATTTTATTGGATTGAGTCAAATATGCATGGACTAACTATAATATGGAATGTAAAATATATAAATAGTGAAAGTATTTGAAGATTTATACTGAATTATGTTAATGCTTATTAAATATACTGATCCCTGCCAATTAACTGAAATCAATGTAACATTTAGCCTGAGATACTTTAAATGCAAATGATTTCAATACTCAACCTTTTAATTAAAAAGTAATATATGCATGATAAAAAAAATAAAACTTTGAATATTCTAATTAGAATGGCTTTGTACTGCTTTTGAAATTTTATGACATGGTAATAATGTTTAGACTTTATGGAAAAATTATTAAACATGGAATATAACGTACAAAATAAATATTCGATCGAATTATGAACCTCAGCCATGCACAGCAACAATGAATTGAAAAAATCGTACAAGAGCGATGCGTAAAATTGATTAAAATTTATGATCGTTCAAAAAATATTACATTTTACGATACATTCAATATATAATATGCGGTAGGTGGAGAATCGATTGAATGTTTGCCGTGTATGTTTTCTATCATCAATCATCAAAGTGTATGTTGAAAAGCGAACACAATATATCGTTAAGGCGCTAGAAAATGCTGACAACGGACAAATTATTATAATAAATACGAACACACATACGCGGCTCATGATAAATTCGAGGCATTTTGTTATCTTCATTGCGCGTAATATATCGGCGGAATCAAAACATCTCGAGCTTTCGTAATGAAAACGTCACGAAAAATTAAACTCGCAACAAAATGTATGAAGCCGAATAATTTAGGACAGACGAACGTTCCGCGGAAAAAATGCGGAAAATTTTTCATAAAAATTCGCAGTCATAAGCGCTTTTTGATCAAAGTGCATGCACGTGTCGCGAAAATGCGTTTTTGATGTTTCATCCGAAATTTTGTAAAATAATAGGATAAAAGCTAAGTGAAAACGAGCAGAAAAATGCATTATTTAAACTCAAAGGTACGAGAGAGCTGAGTGCCGCATAATTTTTTTAAGTGGACGCCGAATTATGTAATTAAGCCTTCTTAAGAGTTCGCTTTGATGTTTATGTTAATGCTTTTAATAAAAACGTTACGGTCACTCCCGAATATCATACTTAAAAATTATCTTGAGACTCTTCCCGCTGAATTTCGAAAGAGTTGCAATTGCTACGTCGTCTAATATTCTTTATTTGATTATTTTAGTGAATCGCTGATAAATCATCATTCAATACATTTTTGATCCTCTCCAACTCTCGAATATATTGAACGACTATCGTATAATTTGCGAGATATACGTGTATATATACCTTCTTAATTTCATCTATCCATCGTATGCTCGTTTCACCTTAACAATCTTTCGGATAACATTCTTACATTCATAATTCACGTGTCAATCTTCTATCAACACATTAAGCCACATGTTCTCTACCATTTCAATCTATTTATTCAGCCTGCAATGTATACTATTCAAAAGATAAGAAAATTTTCATATACAGTCTGACCCCTATTATCTGGTTTTATTAGAAAAAAATTTTTTTTTTTTCAAATGGCAGATTTTACATTTTTTTTTTGAAAAATTTACAAATACGTAATAATATATATACGGCTCATAACTAAGAGGGTGATCGAACTGAAATTGACGGGAATTTTATTTAAAAAAAATTTAAAGTGAAAAATCATCTCACAGGTGGTTTTTAAAAATTGTTTTTATTGATTATTAGTAAATAATGTTAATACCGATATTAATTACATCGGCTGTGGATTTGTTAAGAAACGGAAAACGATAAAATGCGAAAACCCGATTGTACGAACCCGAAATGTGTACCCGATTTGAATATTTAATATTTAATTAATAAAATCAAAATAGTTATTTTGTTATTTGTTTGTGACATAGGCAAAGCCAGTAATTAGTAGGTAATAAGCATCATTTTATAGACGTTAACTATATACGCATAAAGACCATATAATAATATCAGTACTACAAAAAGTCACGAAAATCATTCGAAAACACAGATATCCGTGATTATATAATATATAGGGGATTATTTTGGGTACCGATGAATACACTACTGTGGCGATTTTTTGTTATATTCAAAAATTTCGTCACTATCAAATAACCAAATATTAAAAATTAATATACTGTAAATACGTTTAAAAAATACTCAAAGGTTATGCGCATAATTAGCATACACATTTTTTTTATGTTTCATTATCCGGATTTTTCGCTATCTATACCATCTCAATTCCCTATTAATCCAGATAATCGAGTTTCTACTGTATACCAAAAAAGAAAGAAAATCTATGTATTCGAAAAATAAGAAAATTTTCGTGCATTCCGACATTGGTATCGATTCCAATCAACAGATGTCCCCGCGCGTAAAATTTTCACCACCACCGACATTTCGGCGAAACGAAAAGCGATCCCTACACAAAATTAATCAATTTCAAACACGTCAAACACCCAGTTTGAC
>JAOXNN020000006.1:6673181-6691486 GCA_028571205.2 Hydropsyche betteni
ACAATCGGGTTTTCACATTTTATCGTTTTCCGTTTCTTAACAAAACCACAGCCGATGTTATTAACATCGGGTCTATAGGTATACTAGTATTAAATAACGACACAAATCATATTTTAAATTAATAATTATTAAATAGTTTTTATTGAAAATTTTATCTACCTATAATTCAAAATACGATACGACTTTTGGGATAGCCTATCGGTTGTAGAGTAAACGGAATCAATTATTCAAATATGGTGGTCGATGTCGTTGGGTCACTGTACTATTCTAGGCGGTTATTGCAACAGAGTGCAACGGAGATCAATTGACCCACGTTTCAAATGTGTACCGAGAAAAGCGCTCGATTTTAATTAGACTATTAATAGGACTCGCGTTCTCACACGATATGATGCATTTGATAAGGAACAAACGGGCTTTCGCAAGGAATTAATTCATTTGAACTTTGCGTGAACTTCCAAGTATAGTTTATGAGGAAGTTTAAGTTGTTTATCTAGTATTATCACGAATTTCGTTTATAATACAACGAACGTCTATAATACAAAGCCAATAATATCTATTATTTTTGAAAGTATACTTTTAAAATAACAAGCAAGTCGATTAGTGGCCGCCTACTCGAAATTTCTATACGACGTAGGCGCTCGGAAATAAACGCTCGTTACATATGTACCATTGTTACGAATTAACAATTGAAATCGGTAAGTAATAATCGCACACAGATAATCACACGAATAATTCAACGACTCATCGTAATTACAAAAGCGAAGATCAACGAACCGGCTATTAATCGGAACGAAAATTTAAGCAGATTGCACCGCAAATGCAACAAGAGACGCAAAACCAACACGAATTCATTTCGAACAATGCGCAATCCAACGACCGACATTTCGACAAAGGGACACGGCAAATATTTGCCCAAAGCTCCGAGAGTATTTGTGGGAAAACAAAGAGAAAATTCTCGCCTCGGGTCGAAGAATAAACAATCGGCCAACAAGATTCGGGCGGCGGATGCAAATTAGCAACGGAAAATGCAACGATTATGCGATAATTGAAGAGGGAAATATGTAAATTTAATTAGGCAACCAATAAGGTAGAAGTCACGAAAAAGTGGCCGTTTATCAGGCGAGGGAGACGTAATAACTCAATGAAATGAATAGCACCTTTGGGCCTGCGGATGCGTATGTGATGTATGGTTCATTCACATGCGGAATATCATATAAGATCTCGCGCTTTATACGAAAATCGTAATGATTCAAATAAAACGAGATGCCATTATGAAACATTACATAGCACTTCTATATATTTCATTCCACACAATGAAACATTTTCGATCGATTTAAAAAAATATGAATATTATTTTTTTGATGAATCGCTGAAAAAAAATAATACAAACGTATTTTCCGTATCGAAACCGCAAAGTGACGAATTGCCTTATTAAATCGAAATCGAAGCATTCAATACGTATATCCAACGGTACAAAAAGACCGTTCGTCTTCGCACGAAGTTGAGTCCTTCCCGTCTCAAGTTAACTTATTTACCGGACTGAGTTCTCCTCTTATGGGAAATCAAGTTTGGACTCCCCAGCCAAGACAAGCACGCGGACAACAAATACCCACGGGAGGCAACGTCCTCAACTAGTTATTCTACGATACTTTCACCTCGTGCGAGCACCCAGACTAAAATCGAAGATGTCTGGAAAGTCCGCATTGTATGCAAAGTCTGGCACGAAGATCGATCGGACTCCGAAAGTGTAAGATATGCATAACGGTTCGTTCATTTTGATTATTTGAAGAAGCAAATCATCCTATAACAATTAACGCGTATACGGTTAATTCGATCTGTGAGTTAACCGCTATAATGGAATGGTAAAAAAGCGGTCGCACAGTAGCGGCTGTTGTGGGCCGAGCACAATGGCCGATGAAAAAATTGTCGTTTCGAAAGACGTTTTGTGATCGAGATACAATGTGAAAAAGGAGCAAGAGCCAGACGGTCCATCGTCAACCTTACGTCACCAAGTATGGACAGGTTAACTGCCGGTTTTCAGTTAAACGACCCGTCCGGGTGGTCACCATAAAAGGTGATGCTTTTCTTGTCGAGTTATCTCGAAAGGCGCGTTGACTCCGAACTCGAATTTTCACCTAGACACTAATGTATTTTCAATATAATATTTTTATGAGCACAAAAACATGCGATTGAATTGAGCGGATACTTTCGGTGTTTGCGAATTCCGTACACATCGACGAACAGTTCAAAGTGTCCCTTTTTTCCAAGTACCAATTTGCCAAAGTGCATTCTACCATCGGTTCTTTTAAACTTTGCATTCGACCGAGTCTGGAATGCATTAAAACTCTTTTGAACCAAGGTTCAACGATTGAAGTGCACTCCCGGGAAAAGGGAAGGCGAGAAATAAAACGTACCCGCGCGAAAAACACAAAATTCAAAACTTTTTCGATTAAAGTCGCTTTAAAACCGCATCAAAAGAGCATCCCTGAAAGAACTTCAACAATTAATACGAACCGTGCACATTATGGTAATTTTCATGAAAGCATTACCTTAATATTTTAATGATACGCTTCGATATGACGTGCGAGTTATCCTTTATCAGTAATTGAACGTTGCGGTAATTGCCGGTATTTTTCAACCAGAAATCCGATACAATTTCCCAGTACGAGTCAAGCTTTTTGAAAAGTCTTTTAAGTAACGAGAACGATATAAATAGGCGGTTTTCAACCGCAAAACGTTCCAGAGTGTAACAATCGGGAAAATCGACTCGGAAAAACCTCCCTTTGATTTATCGCTATAGATTCCGCAAGGATGCGGGAAATATACCCGAAACTGATTCTTATAATGGGACCATATATTCGAAGGACGAAAATATAGGGAGAATCGCGATCTTTAACAGGTGCCTCTCCTATAACGTATCGTATATGCAATGAGATCGAATGTTCCTTATATGAAAGGTAAATAAATAATAAATCGAAATACGGTGAGCGATAACGACAGCTTCGAAGCGTAACAGTTATCCAAAATGTAAAAGTAACGATACGCCATAAAAAAGTTTCAACTCGCATTAGCGGTTAAATGAGACGAGATCCGGAATGAGAAAGCTCAGAATTTTCGTCGGCAGCGGAAAAGGGCAATAATGATAAAAATGAATTTTCTACGAATTGTGTGTTTTGTAATTCGGTTAGCAACGGATTGAATAAATATGACATTCATTAAAGCGAAATTGTTTCAGATTTACAATTCACAATTGAACGTTTAGCATTCGTGACGATAATAATTTTATTAATTAATATTTATTACAATGTTTTTCACAAAACTGTTATCTGTGATACATACTAAATAGTTGAAAACTGCAAAATCGACTATTCAATATCGAACATAACATAAAACGGTTATCGTAAAACAAATTTATTTGCGTAAGTATATGGTAAAACAACAAAAGCCTCACGTTGCACATAACATACAACAAAAATTATTAACTATCGCTCTTTACAACCACATAAATCTTCGATTATAATACGACCAGAAACTCCTACGATGCGACCAGCAAACTTAACATATCTTACATTAAAAAAAAAGTTACATGAACTATCACGTACACACTATTACTTCTCCGACATATTCCATCCTAGCATACAATCGATTTACGGACAATTCAATCCAGATACCTAAACAACAACCGCCTCTGAATAGAAGCTGAACCGACATTGCCGGTACCTGAAGCGTATCAGAAGCTGCAGTAAGCACACGTCCGATGTAACAACCGGTGATTATGACAGAGGGATAATATTACAGCTGCACTTTCAGATCGACCCGACTCCGGGTCATATTTCACAGTTGTGAGTTTGTCAGATAAGGGCGTGGCAACGGACCGTAAAACAAGTTCAGGGAACTGCAGTTACAAAGGACGTTTAATGACCGCCACAGTTGTGCCGAAGCTCGGACGTTGTTGTTTTAATGGGTGGTGGGTTGTGCGGGGAGCAAAAAAGCTTATCGGCTGAAATAATGCGGAGACGTTGCTGAAATGTTATGGTAATAAAACGTTTCGGCTTTATGTGAGACGTCGGCGTTTAAGAACGCATTCAACTTATGATTGATTGAGGGTGTCCCAATAAAATGTATACAAATATTGAAAGTTCATAACTTTTATAATTTTTATCGTTATTTTACCAAAACTAACTTGAAATCGAGGTTTAAGAGTCAAATTTAAATTTGAAATAAAAATTAACCATTTTTTAATCCAGAACGCTAATCAATAATTTTTTTAGTAATCATACAAATTCTACATCCCTTTTCTTAAATTTAGAGTTTTAAAATGAATCATATTTCAATAAACATCAAAATTATAATCGTTCGAAGTATGTGTAATTTTTTTTTGAGACACCGTATATATTCAGTCATAGATTTACATACATTAAGTATAGTCACGCATCTAATCATATATGTCAATGTAAATATTTATAATCACCAATGTTGAAGAATCTTGATTCAAGATCCTATCCGCAGCATCGGAGACAATCAAAACAATTGCTCAATCGGTTCGAAACTATGTAAATAAAACTAATTTCACAAGTCGTCATGATTCAGCATCCATCATCGAGCGATCACAAAACAATAGACTTAGATAATGCCGACCTTGAAACAATCATCGACATCCGACACCGCTTTCAAAACCATCAACATATCGAAGAGACAAGTTCATTCATATTCCGCATACGGATCGAAATCCACCCACTCCTCGATCGACTGCATGAGTCATCTAAGTGCGAAAACGCTACACGGTTCGAAATGCAAATTCGAATTAAAAATCGAAGGTTTTCATTTACCGTTAAACGGGGGACCAGGTGCAACGATGGGCCCAAAGACGACGACAAATTACGCACGTGGCCCGAACCGCATTCACGGTATCTTTTATCGATGAATGGGGCAAAAATGAGAGAAAAACGACCGCGATCTGAGGAGCCAACTTCAGTTTATAATATGTGTATGGTAGGAATGGCCAATCTGCGGTTTGCGAAATTAATTAGTTTCGTTTAAAACGAAACGTCGCAGTTAAATCTACACTGCGACTAGTGACAGATTCACTTATTGTTAGCTTCGCAAGGCGTTAAAATTTTTTAAGGGGGGCTGAATATTTAAAAAAATTAGTTTGGGTTAAAAAAATTGTGTGCATTTCGCACGAGCATCGAAATGTGTGTACTTTAAAACAAATAAAATGTGTATTAGAATGAATATAAATAACGAACACAAACAACCACACGACCATTATTCACAACTTTCATAATTGGACGAAATTTTAAAATAATAATGACGTTTTTTTTATTACATATGACTGCCCACTGCTGGACAAAGGCCTTCCCGATACTTTTCCATTCGCTTTTTAGAACTGGAAGGAAAATTTTGGATTTTAGGCATATGAGCAGACTGCTTTTTACTACTACGTGGAGTCTAACCAAAGCACTCCACGCCGACGTGTTATTTCCGCATCCCTATCCCCATTCATGCTTATAATTTGACCTAATTAAATAAAGCTATCTACGTTTCCTACGACTACTTTACAAATAATTGATTAGTCACACTCTTGGTTACAGGTATATTAATTTTCAATCCGATACAAAAAACATTGCATATCAAATCACACATCTCCAAATCATTTTATAAATTCACATAACAAGTTACCCTATCCCTGTTAGTATGGGACCGACAGTGCCGGGACGCGCCGCCGTTCGTTCTTCCATCGACCGGTTATGGATATGAGCGCGACAGGGTTCTCCAAAGCACCACAACACAAACGTTTCAAGGACTGCATCGGACGACTGCAATGGGTTACGCCAAGGACTGCACACGAAGCCACGACCGCCGAGGGCAGATCCCCCGTCGGAGATGGTAGACGTCACGACGGAGACCGTGACCGCAAACACGGCAGATTATCTCGCGAGAGCGGAACGGACCCGCGGAATCTATTAGCCGTTGTTATTGCTAAGTGTTGGCGGAGGTGCTAAGTCGTATGCCGGGGCATTGTCGATAGACCACCGAGATGGAATGCCGTCGACGCGGATGGCCGAAGAAAACTCGATGTGTTCGGGGCCAGCGGCGGGTTTACCTACGAGTGGTGCAGGTTTTCTGTCGTTTTTGAAAAATAATTTTGCAAAATTGGCAACTGATACGCATTATCGCTTCTCCCACTTTTACCACTGAATCACCAGCGTGTTGTATACCGGGGCATTGTCGATAGACTACCGAGGTAGAATGCCGTCGATGCAGATGGCCGAAGAAAACTCGATGTGTTCGGGGCCAGTGGCGGGTTTAGCTACGAGTGGTGCAGGCTTCCTACCGTTTTTAAAAAATAATTTTGCAAAATTGGCAACTGATACGCATTTTCGCTTCTCCCACTTTTACCACTGAATCACCAGCATCGAGATCCGAGCTATTCTAGAGTCAATGTCTCTCCGACTTATAGACGTTACTGGGTGTGCTTGGAAATTTTTGTTGTTCGTTGAAATTTGGGAATTTCCGTAAGAATCCCTCCAAAATGCGGTGTTTGTATGTCATGTACACTGGAGAAAAAAAGATTCGCAGCATCAATGAAGTGCTTCCGTTGCCAGTTCTTTATATGCAAAAAATATTCTGCAATTGAGGTGGTTTGCAACAATATCCGATCCTTTATTTATATTCATTCTAATGCACGTTTTATTCATTTTGAGGTACAGAAATTTTTTCAATATTTTTTAATACACTCAACTTCTAGTGAAATAAATCCACCACTGTTTCAGATGCTTTGAAATATTTCGATGCGAGATTTTCAATCAATGAATTTCCAATTGAAAGATACCATTTGTGCGAGTAATTCAAATTGTAAATGATGATGAAATATCATTAGAATAAAGCAACCAATCGAACTCTAATGTTCATTTTCTATATATGTAGACGCTTATGAATGAGCAAATAAAATTTAATGATCTATTCTAAAAAGTACACATTGTGTTTTTCAATGGATAACTCGTAATATGGTTCATTAATATCTTTCATACATACTTGTGTATATTAGAATATATGTAAGTAGCACCGTACAATTATATATGCATCAAGTTTTTAGAAAGTTTTGCTAAGCGTTTTGTAAAAGTTAAGTAAGCGTTATGCATCTCGTAACATTTATATTTTTTTCTGAATGAAGTACATAAAGTTAATTATATGAAAAAAACGCAATTTCATGATAAAATTGTTAACTAGACGATTATCTACGATAAATCTCCTATCTAACTTCGAGTACCGCAAACCTCAGGAAATTCCAGACATATAATTAAAATACATCGAACGCGCGAAACCATCGCATAAAACGGTACGAAAATATCGCTTTAATAACCCGTTACAGTGTCAAACTGAATATTAAAGCCTTAATCCGATCCGCGCAAGATCATTATAGGGATTTTCATGTAAAGCGTCCTGTTATAGCCACCTTTAACGAGTGCCAGAACAAATTCGTTACAGAAACGACTTATCGGCTAGACTGGATCTTCAGCTATGACTTCCACTTCTCGTTATGAAACTAGACAACGTACAGTATGTGTGTGCACGTAACAAACGTATCTGGCAAGCATCTTCCTGCTACACGTACAAAGTGGACGACGTATAATTAGAAGAGCACAAAAAATTGAAACGATGCACACAGTTATTCGCTAGAGATGCGGTAAACCGGCCGAAAGTCAATTAATTATAACAGTAATTGTTCGTTTCATGTGTGGAGAGTTTTTTTTTTAAGATGCGATATAGTCATTCGCTCAATTAGCAGAGATACAGTTAATTGTAAAAGTAAAAAGGTACGGACACGCAACGAACGAGTTGAATTGTTGAAAATGATTGAAATCTTCAGTTAACGAGACAGTTAATAAAAACGTATAATTAGTGCAATATAAGTGTTCTAAAAAAAGATTTATTGAAAATTAATATTCTTCTTTGTTCGAACGTGCAAAAAAAAACTTTTTCACATCAAGATTATTGATCGATTCGAACGACTCGAAAGCGTTCATGTACGATACATAAGACGAGACAATAAGAAAAATCCGGTTCTCGGACAATTTTTTAATGCGATTCGAGACAACTTTTTAATCACGGTCATTGTTCGCCGAGAAAGTTGCGAAAAGCTTCACAACAAACGGACGTCACACCATAAACAACAAAACGCAATACCAAAATTATACGCATTTCATCGTTATAATATCGAGCGTTTATTAATAAGCTCGTAAATACGGCTTTCTCCAACCGAGGCCGATTTCGCGTTATAAATCGCCACTATTAAGATCGTACATATTCCCTTTCATAAATTTTGTCTTTGTTAACGTATGTTCACTGAATCATAGCTTGCATTCGCTTCAAGATGCAACTCGCCGGATAAATAACGATCATGTGATAAGGCTGAAAGCGATGACCCGAAGATCGCTGCAATTTATTACAGCTCAATGTACCCGCGGAAAGTATGACCGTCTCGATACAATGGATCCTTTTAATTTCATTCAATTACAAACGTGATGATGCCATTATCGGCGATACTCCATCATTTAATCGATCTAGTGACTTTAACTGGAACGAATCCGATTAACATAACAAGTAAAATTCCATTTAAGGTCACTCCCGATCATTCAGGATCTCGACTGAACCACAAATGAACAACTGACTCCGATCAAACCGGTGCGTTCATACAAAAGGGCACTTCTAGATTCAAAGACCATTCGAACGGGTTAAAGCGGAATGCGACCTCCCCTAGCAAACTGAAAAACCACTCGACGCCCACATGGGGTTGTGGGAATCTTCCAGCGTTCATAAACGAAAAAAAAAAGCACATCACATCCTCGAGACGTCAACGCACAATAACACTGAATAAAAAGCTGAGCTTTCTCCGCGGAAAAAAGACATTCCCACGATTCAAAACTGGAGTTTCGAGGGTGAGTCGTTCGTAACGACCGTCGGGTGCTAATGTATCGTGAGTTTATTGTATGCGCGTTAAGATAAATACGAAATTAAGGTTGAACACGTCTATTTCGAAACTCTTATCGCGCCCATATAATGAAACGTATGCGTGAGTGCGCTTTAGCGCTTTAACGTCCGCACGGGCATATTTATGAATCGAGCTTTAGACTGCTTCTGGGACCGCTTTGAGCTTTGGGTTTTCATTACTTCAGCGCTAATCCATTACTAAGTCCTTTACTGGAAGATTTCGGGGATGATCGTGAGTTTAAATTTGAACAGATGATAGTCCGTTTGACCTGAATATAATTTGATGAAAATCGCGGTTTCGTGACGTGAATTTTTAGTACCTTAAAAAAGTTTTCTTTTATAAATGTAATTAATATATTCAACTTTTGAAATGGTGCGAAGTTCCTGGCATTTCATACAATAAATAATAAAATTATTTATGAAGCATAATGAGAATTCCTTAACAATATTTCAATACTATTTATAAAACATAAATTAATGCAAAATTTAAATTGTAAAGAATCGAATCGCAAGAAATAAATTCGATAAATCAAATAGTATTGCGACTACGAAATGTGCAAGTGAATTTCAAATAGCAAATAGAAGCATCACAAAATCGAGATACCATCCGAACTTCTACGAAAGACTGAACAAATCAAATACATTAACTTCCTTTCACAAATCAACTTCGATAACATTTCAAAATCAATTCAAACTGCAACCCATCACGAAATCAAAACGACACACGTTGATCATTGACACGAAACATCCTCCGTACGCACAAAACACACGAAACGAATTCGATAAATCAAAAACGAACCGCATTGAATTTCGTGCAGCATACAAAAGTGCACCTGAGTATGTCGCAGCCCGACTGGTGCATGTGCAACAATGCAAACGTGCAAAACTGCATAGCAAAAGCTACAACCGCACTGAAAATGCATCCTTCGGACAATAATAATATAAACATGAACGTGTTTAATACGTTTTTCGCCGCTTTTGAAGTCGTCGACTTTGTAAACATCGGATCGAAGTCAAAAAGCGCCGCTCATTTGGGCTCACGTCGGAATTTTAATCGACGCCCTTAAGCATATGTTTATTTGAATGAACGAGACGAGATTTCGTTTAAGATTGCACAAACTTGTTCATGTTATATAAAAGGGTACACTTGAGGGTCTTTTTACTGATTTTGTTTGATATTTTAATTTTTTGAAGTGAGCGTTAAGTGAGTCGCGCACGTTTGTCATCTTTTCAACGCTTTAATGTACTTGATTGTTTATGTTGAACATTCGTGATGAATTTGAGCGCGGTCATAAATCGTTCATGTGTACGAATATATTAAGTCTAATGTTTACATTTTAATTATGAACGAGGACCAAAAAATATTATTTCAAATGAAATTGAATTGAATCGACCATATGGTCGGCAATTTTCGTTATGAAATAAAATGTTCTCATACATTAACGTTCAAAATACCAAGCCAATTAATAGTTAAAGATTATAAAATATCCAATTAGCGAACCGAAACGACAAAAACCCGGGTTTGAACACCGAAAGCGTTCATGTCCCCGTTATCTCGTCAGGCCATCGCCTCAAAGCACACCCGCGAATAGTTTAACTTTCTCGCCCCAGGCAGCAGATAAAGCAAAATTAGACCGAACAGGACGAGAAAAAGACATCTCCGTTGATATAAAGCCCCCCGCAGTCATTACGTACATACACACAAACCAAGGACATCCTCGGGTTAGGCAAGGGGACAGGTAAGAGGCATAATGAGGGTAATCAAGATGAAATCGCGAACGAAACGGGTCGTCGGACGTTACTCCATCCCGCCGGTTTCGTTCCGAGATTATGCGAGATTAAAGACACCTATATCTGAGTTTCTAGAGTGATAAACCGCCGCGAAAGCATCAAAGACCACCGCCGAGATGGGTTCGGTTTGCGGCGAGGGTTGCCGATTGTTGTGCGAGAGCAGCCGATGTTTGTAGAGGCACGGTGTTGAAATTGGTTCGGTCGTAATATGCTCGAAATTGTATGTGTTCGGTCGTATTAAGATATTAGTGGTATTCATTCTCAATTATCTCGTAATGGGAATTTGATTAAGATGTTATGTCATGGCGCAAAATCGGGTGTGCGCCATGCTGAAATGTCACGGATGGGTAGTCATCGATCAGGTTTCCAATGGGGATCCCAAATATTCGTTAAATCAATTATTCGGATATCGAATATGAAATTGGCAAAATATTCGAATAATCGAATATCCGAATATATAATTTACTAGCGGTAGTACCCGACGTTGCTCGGGACTTTTTTAATTTTTCAAGGACCGTCCCGTTTTGAATTCTGAGAAATATCGTCACCCTATTTTAATGATACAAAAACCTTCTCAATAAAAAAATATTTGTTTTATATAGGTGGGGGAAATTTTTTTTGTGGACCGTTCCGTTTTGGGTTCCGGGAAAAAAGGTCTCCCTATTTTAATAATGCTAAAAACCTTCTCCGCAAAAAAATATATACACAAGCTAATTTTTGTGGCGATCGGTCGAATAGTTTTGGAGTGATACGGCAACAAACAAACAAATACACAAACATCCATTTTATATATATATATAGATTAGATATCTGTTTACTATTTTCAAAAAATAAAAAGGGTATTTTATAAAAAAAAGAATAAAAATAAAATATTGTAAACATCATTTTTTTGTCTCGACTTAAGGTCGCTTTTTTAACTCTTCGCTTGCATCTCCATTGTTATCTAATTTGTCAAACAAACAAAACAAAAATATCAAAAATTTCTGAAAGTCGAGGTATCATCATAACTATAAAGACGATTTTATTACCAAGCAACTTCCTAAATATGTACTTAATAAAAGCACGAATAATATGCGATTAATTTTATAAGTATTCGAACTTACGAATATTGAAAAGGGGGTGGATATATTTATCCGGATATCGAGTAGTCGGATATTCGATTGGGACCCCTAGTTTCCAATAATAAACAAACGAATCAATCTCACAATAATGTTCACGAAAAAACAATAGAAAAACAACATTGAAAGACTCGACAGCCCTAAATGGTGTTGTAAATTCGCGTTATTTGTATGCAGTAAAACCGCACGTACGTATAGTATTTGCGTACATGTAACTTCTAGTGAAACATAATACGCAGTTTGTATCAAATTTCTCGTATATTTCAACGACGAAGGTATTTGATCTCGCCGATGACTTTTTTATGGACTTTAGTATGTCACATGCTTCAATTGCTTAGGCTGTGCGTTGAACGAATTTTGATACGTTAAAACTGCGAACGATCCGATATAAAATTACAATAGTAAAAAATATGCAGTTTATCTAGTAAAAAAAAACTATTAATAATGTTAGAATCAACTTACTGATCAGTCATAACCGAATCAAGATTTATTCAAGATGAATGCAGGTACTTACCTAAAACAAAAAAAAAAACAAAATTGATAAAACATTATATTAATTTAATATTGTACATCATATTCATCGAATAGAGAATAACCAAATGACCGACAATCGAGTAAATAACACGCAGAACTAAATTTTATATCGTTTTACGTTTAATTTTCATTTGATTTTATCAAAATTCAAACCGTCGGCGCGAAACCTCAAATCCAATCGGAACATTTCTCGGTTAATTACGGCGACTCGATTTGATAGAACGTTACTCGCTCGTTACACCCAAGGATAATTGATAACATTCTGGTTACATATAGTGCAGGAACGCCTTTCGATTAATGAAATTAATTAATTTCTAGACGAGAAATGCTCCTACGGTAGATAGACACTCGACTGGCGTATGGCACATACGTAACATGCACGCCAAGATATAAGCACAACACACTAGAACGGTAATTCAATTAATTAAACGTTCTCCGGTTCGATACCGAAGCCAATTGGTTAGAGGCGAAGAGTTAAAATTTAACCGTGGAACAAACTGACGGATGTTGGACTCGAGTTTAATTGGTTTTGATGCCGTGTGCGTGTAATATTGAAACATTCGAAACTGTTAAATAATTTTTAAAACGTCACCTAAATATTAATAATCAACACAAAAAAAATAACGAGCATTATAGTTAATTACGCCTCCGAAGAAAAAATTGTACATTATTCATAATTTAACATAAAGTTCAGCTCATTATTCGCCGACGAAAACAGACTATGCAAATCGACCAACATTTTTCATTTTTTAATTAACAATAGCGATGGACCATGCGCTCATTTAGGATTGGAAATGTCGAGGAAAATACGCCTTGGACTAAGAAAATTATTTACGTTTCCGTTTGTTCCACTCGAATCGTTTTATGTGTATAAATGGCTCTTGATGTGCAATTAAGGTTTTCAGCGACCGTATGTTACCGCGCCATATATCACTTCGATTTAACCCTTTCTTAACCCAAATTGTTAAATTACGTTTCGATAAATTACGAGTCGAATCCTTTGCCAAGTCAAATGTCGCAGCGCATCTTACATATAAGTACGATATGGCCGTTTGAGGAATTATAGACGTCACGAGAAGAAATTGAATATATTAAATCAACGAAATGGATTTAACAAATGTTAAATTATCTAAAAAATATAATATATAACGATTTAACAGAAATCACCGATAAAATTTTCATCAATTGAAAACGATTTTTATACAATTGTGTGAAATGTATAACTTTTCAATGTGCTTTTCAAAATATGTCACACACACGCGTTTACAAATTTTCCACAACTCGGATAAAACGACTTTTGTACAATTTAATGAATTATGCGGAAAATCCAAGTTAAAATTTAATTACAAAACGCCGCTGAAATCGGGAAATAAGAAATTTCGTTTAATTTAACCCTTGTTTATCGTTGGAAAGTTGTAACTGTATAATCATTGTGATCTAATAAGCATTTTCGTCGTTATTGGAAAGTTTTAGAATAACACTATGATAAACATACGAAACTTACAAGATAGATTTGAGTCTACTGGACTACTGCAGCAACTTCGAAAGCTCGTAAAAGCTCGACCATCTATCCATCAATCAAACAGATTTCTTGATCAAGAGTCTTCCATCAAACATATTATATTTATTCGGGAAGACGATCCCGAAATTAAGGAAAAAAATGCGCACATGTTCACATGAAAATACAAAAGAAAAATATTTCCAAAGTGTATAAATAAATAACACAAACGTATTTGAAGTGCATCCAAAGCCGTAAAAGGAACTGCTGAAACCAGAGATTTTTTCGGAAAACGTACGCCCGAAAGAAAATATAAAATTTCTTCACTACAAAAAAAAAACTTAACAAAGGGTGAGAAATCACACCCTTGACAATACGATACGTATAAAGAAAATTTTCGGGGATTACCTTACGACTGAGTCGCGTAGTATCGATGACGCTCCAAGGAATTGTGAGGCTTCGCGACGAAAATCGAACTAATTTCAAGCAAAAGTGGATCTTTTCCATATCGCATGTGTAGTCGACAAACTGAGAGAGAATCCGGTGCGTTTCTTCGATGGCATTTTAGATTTATATCGAGGTTTTTTTCTCCTTTCTCGAACGTATACGGAAGCAGTAAATCACTGGAGGGCCTGTTCGGGAAAATCTTGCATTCACGTCACATTGCACACGACGACTTTTGCCCGAAAAGAAATACAGCCGAGCCTCACTAATGTGGACATATAGTTTACCCGCACATTCGTAAATACGTCAAAACGAAAAAATAAACAAAATTTCATACTCAATCAACATTTGATTACGTCATCGAAAATTCTGAATACAATATTAAAACAATGCGAATTAGCGAGAATATACTGTACCCGACATGCAATATGTAAACGTTGCGTTTCCGCCAACCCAAAAGGACAAAGAGGGGGTGGACCTATATGTAAATAGGAGCTACAAATGAGCTACACACTCAGTGCGACCATACGTCATCTTCACACGATACGTTAGCAGTCCTTGGCGGTGAGAGACGAGCGCGTTTGTCAAATGTCTTCGTCCTTATTCATCAAGAGGAGAGGATTTGGCGGAGCTTAATCGTAAGGCTTCTCGGGTCCGGTTCGTCTTGCTGGAAAAGGGATTTTAGATCCTTGCGACATGCGTGTCTCTATGGAGGACGGCTTAGTAGAGAAAATTTTCACTAATCCCGGACGCGTCTTTATAGATCTACTTTTACCGGCTAGAGATTTTAAGGTGTGCTATTTATATATTTTAATTTAAAAAATATATAAATAATATTCAATATCATTCATAGATTTTATCAAGATACACATATCTTTCAATTTACGAAATTTCTCTTGGACACGACTTACAATTCAATTTCGGTTCTCGTACGTTTCATCTTGATCGTTAAGAATCATTTCCGTTTTCGAAATTGACCATTGTCTCGAATTTCCGAACGAGTAAATGCACTTAAATGGCTACGCAATCGAAACATGAATTAAATTATGTTTCCAATGGTTAAACCGTTGTTTTATAACTTTCGCAAAAGTATTTCTCATATGAAAATTTGTAAAAATTATAGTCGTTAAGCACACATAATGCTCTCTTCAACGGACGGTAATAAATTTTCGCACATTAAAAAGGTCGAATGAGAAAACCCCGCAGTTTTATATAAGTTTTACACAAGAGAACTCTCAAAAAAAAGGAAAGAGAATTCAAGAACGGATCCGTATTAAAACTTCGCGGACTTAAGAAAAATTAGTTTTCGCCTCGAAAGTCGAACTTAACGCGAAAGTGAAAACATAATACGGTCGTTAAGAAAGTGTTATACCCATTCGAGTGCTTATACGAAATAAGCGGACATTATACGACAAAATTGCACCGAATTTCCCATAACTTTCCGACAGTCGAAAAATTCGATTCCGACGATTAGTCTTTCGGCACATAAATTGTCTGGATTTTTTTGTTCAAATGCAATTTCGAGATGGATTCGAACCACATGAGCTCGCATTATTTCACCCTGACAAAAGCATTTAAGTCTGTATCTGAAAAGACACTTAGTAGCTCGTGGCCCGACGACAAGCGATAAATTGTTCGAGAGCACATAAAAAAATAATTAAGTCCCCTAAAGTCACTTACATGGTACCGATGGACGCTCAGATTGTACAAACGACTCGAATCCTATTAGTATCCGCTTATAAAAAACGGACATATAAATAAATTCATACAACTGGATGATATTTATATTACGAGACGTTTCCTTGAACATTTTATTATAATACAAGATACTTTGAATGAATGAGTCACGCGATACATTTTCCCTGTCATCACCTGTCTATATGATTACCACATTTACATATCCCGTGTGAAAAAAACGTTGATTTTCAAACCATTAGATCACAAGAACTCGTTAAAATCCTAATTCAAGGTAAGATTTAACTGTGCATCAAAAAATATATAGATAGTACCTTAAAACGAATTACTTGTGCATTATTATTTTTTTTGAACATTAACAAATATGAAATGTACAATAGAATGAATAGTTTGTGCATTGAAATGATCGAGAAGTGGCAACGTAAAGTAAAATCTTCCTCCATAGACAATATAATACAACTGTCAACGTTTCCTTTTGTGTAAATTTTAATTACATATTAACAATTAAGTCCAATTTGAATATATTATGAAAATTCTGAATAATGGTTATGCGATTAGTATTTCGCTCTGTCCGTGTTTGCGGCGTTTGTTTATATTCATTCTAATGCAAGTTTTATTCGTACAGATAATTTTTCGAATGCGCACACTATTTTTTTTAATACACACCAATTTCATTAAACGCTCAAGTTTAATACACATTTAAACTGTCCCCGAAAACAATTCGACAAATAAATCCATCCTCAACTTCATTAACAGAACGCCGCAAACTGTCAACAGACCGATCCGAATCATCACACTATCCGACTCGGAGCGCAAAAAAAGCTTAATCAACGCAAATTCCGAAACAAGAAGACAATTAATAAGCGACCCGAACCCGAACCCGCCAAATTGTGCGAACGTGCTCTGTTTGAGCAAACAAAAGGTCGCGGTAAAAACCGCGCCCGAAAACGTCGGCGACCTGCATTTCTTTGGACGTGTCGTGTTTTTGCGACCCGGCAAATATTTTCATATGCGACCTTTCCGTTCGGGAGTGTTTTCGGAAAATTTAATTTGTTTTCTTTCGGCAAAAACGAATTCTAAGACCTGCACGAAGGGGTGGGAACGCGCTCGGAATAATGCATGTTGTTACAGTAATTCATGTTGCGACAGCTGCATCTTGTGCGTCGAAAAAACACATTAAAAATCTTATGAAAATCTCCATTTTCATATTTCATATGAACATACGTGCCAGTTTGACTGGAATTTTGCGATTCAACGTTAGGGTTTTGAAGTTAAATGGTGTATCGGTTCGTTTGAATGTATACTCAGGTTTAGTATAATACTGTTTTATATAACACAGTTTCAGAAAAAAAAAAACAATTAAAAACTAATTAAGTAATGTTTTACCAACATACAAAATATTTATTGACAAGTTTGTATTTTGATATGAATAAAAATGTATTGCAAGGGCTTAAATTGAAAATGTAAAAAATAATCTCTCCACAACACGCACGTAAAAACTACACAAGAAATTCGCTAAGAAACCTAATTTGCGGACTCATAATGCATAAATTAATCGTGAAACACGTTAAGAAATTTAATTGGAGCATCTATAATACATTTTATCTAAATACGTATATGTATATTTTCTATATTGTTTATTCACAGGCTTTGATTTTTTTTGGAACGAAAACCCTAATTTTGTATGAACTTTAGACCTTGTATAACACAGATTTGTACTACACTATGTTTTTGGAGAACTATATACCCGTATTATACGAAGTGTAAGTGTAATCAGAAATCGAACAGCACAATCTTGGATTAAATCAAGTTTTCAATAAACCGATTGAAACATTTGTCTCGTACAAAATTTCCATTTAAAATATGACATAACAATGCATTTTATATGCAAACCTTGTATTTTGATTCATCGACAAAATACATCATCGATTTAAATATTTATACATTAATTCTCAGAATTTTTAATGAAAACAAAAATAACTTTTACGACTATCTACGAACACAATTACGGCTCATATCAACCCTACCGCATTAGATTTTTAATAAAACGTAATTTTACGGTCGACATAGCGCAGATTACGCATTATCTCAAACGCAAGATAATAAATAAAAATACGACGCATTATAAAAAAAAGGAACACGACTCGTAAAAAGCCCATAAGACGATTTTACGACGCATAAAAAGAACGCACGTGAAAACTCCTCGAACCGACTCGCGTAATCGTCCGAAA